>SJXP01003132.1:91749-120329 GCA_006408505.1 Damaliscus lunatus | reverse complement strand
CAGGGACCCTGGTGGCGCCAACAAACTGTCTCCACAGCAAGAGTTATGGCTTGCTCAGAGTCTTTCCTCGAGCCTCTTGTAACTGGCGATCAGAAGGCCTCTTTGAGCAGTCTTTCTCCATAGCTCTACCATTCAGGCACTTAGAGGGCTCCCTTGCCTGGGGTCCTTCTCTGTTGTTTTGTGCAGCAGGCACTTAAAAGAGCCCCCTGGCTGGGAGATCAGTGTGTCAGGCACTTAAAGGGGCACCCTGGGTGGGGTTCTGTTCTGTATAGTTCAGTGCATCAGGCATTTGATGGGCCAGCCTCTCTGTTATTCAACTGCAGATGCTGGCATGTGGGGATAGAGAGGCTATGGTGATGGTTCCACCCACTATTCATGACTCAGCAGTATCACATTGCTTCCATGGTGCCTGGCTTTCCTCCACAGGCATTTCCCACCACAATCTCCTCCTTCACATCCCCTCGATCCATCTCTCCACATGCAGTCAACAGCAGCCCTCACCTTGAGATTATTCCACAATCCCTAAACTCCAGCTCCCAGCCGCTGGGCCTTCCAGGGGACCTGTGTCTCTATTTGGGGTATGTATAGCTGTGGCAAGGACTGTCTGATTCTCATTCATTTAGGGTGCCACAGGTCAGTTGTTTCACTCTCTGCCTTAAATGTTTCTCCTCTGACTCAGACAATTGCCTCAATGTGGGGATTGGACCCCTGCTTCAGTTCCCCCACCCACTGAGGGCAGGTCCAGTTCTACTAACACTCCTGTTTTCCCCCTAGTTCCTTCATCCTACAGAGTTTTGTGTGGTTCTGTATATTATTTTCTGCCCGTCAGGTACTCCTGCCCATCCCAGCTGGTGTTCTGCCTGCACTTCTGTGTCTGAAGTTGTATTCCTGATGTATACGTGGAGAGAGATGCACTCCACGTCCACCTACTCCTCTGCCATCTTGTCCTCCCTACTACTTTGTTAAAATCTGTGCATTAAGGGGACACACCCAAGGACACTCACTACATCTCTATAACAAGCAAACAAAGAAACAAAAACCTTACCTGTTACTCAATAGAATTCAGAAATGGTCTATATCTGGTTCATGCAGCAGAAAAATATATTAATTTAAAACAAAGGAATTATACTAGAGATACTAGAGACACAAACATGGATAAATCCATAATACTGGTGGGCTTCCCAGGTGGTACAGTGGTAAATAACCTGCCTGCCAATGCAGGAGTTGCAAGAGACCCAGGTTTGATCCCTGGTTTGGGAAGATGCCCTGGAGAAGGAAGTGTCAAACCACCCAAGTATTCTTGCCTAGGAAATCCCATGGACAGAGAAGCCTGGCAGGGTACAGTCCATGGGGTCACAAAATTCATAATTTTAAAGGGGAAAAATAGCAAACAAGTAAGCATTAATAAAATACTGCCTTCTATGTAAAAACTGAGCATAAAAACATTATTACATTCTCTGTATAGGCACATATTGGAAGCATAAAAACAGACCTAAGATTGATACACATCAACTTTATGATTATAGATACTTCTGTATACAGCTATGCCAAACTATTTTTTTTAATGAGAGGTTTTTTGTGTCTTTTTTTTATTTGCTTGCTCTGTTATGGATGGACATTACATTATATCAAATGCTTTTTTGGTAATAAATCATGAAGATGATGCAACGCTTTTTCCTATCTGCTGGAGTCCAGCCTCAGCAGAGTCCAGGGATAGCCTCAGAATGGACGACGTTGGCGAATGAAGAAAGATAGATAAAGAGATAAAGAAAGAGACACGGGGTGACCAAGCTCCTTCCAGCGAGGCCCATTTACTTTATTCTTCCCAGGGCTTTTATACCCTGAGTTATACATACAACAAGGTGAAAAAAATGCAGAGTCAACTCAACATTCCATCAGTAATAACTTTTATCGATATCAGGTTCCTTCCTGCAAAAGTCTTATTTTTTGTACATCATCTTTTATTCCGGAGGCCTGTTGATATTCCATGACCTCCTTTTGATAAATGTTGGTCAGCCAGAACACCAGAACAATGATTTTCCCTTAAAGTGTTTTTTCTTAAATTTTTAGCCTGCATCACCCTTAAAGTACAGAGTTACATTCTTATGGAGCAAAGATTTAGCAGGCTACAGCAAAGAAAGAACTTATTAACTCAAAGTCTAATGTTGCTAAGGCTAAGGCTATTACTTGTTTTTTCTACATCCTGACTATATGCACTCCCAGGAACACAATGGATAAGGGATGTGAGAACTTGGCAGCAAGCATTGCATAGGCTCAACAATGTTGCAAGAGTCTGGATAAAGCTGCCATGTAAGCTAGAATGCTAACAGAGGGTTTGAAACACTCCTTTCACGCCCAGGAGATTTATCAACTAGAGCCCTAAGTTAACTCTTTTGGTCAGAGACAGCCCNCAGGGACCCTGGTGGCGCCAACAAACTGTCTCCACAGCAAGAGTTATGGCTTGCTCAGAGTCTTTCCTCGAGCCTCTTGTAACTGGCGATCAGAAGGCCTCTTTGAGCAGTCTTTCTCCATAGCTCTACCATTCAGGCACTTAGAGGGCTCCCTTGCCTGGGGTCCTTCTCTGTTGTTTTGTGCAGCAGGCACTTAAAAGAGCCCCCTGGCTGGGAGATCAGTGTGTCAGGCACTTAAAGGGGCACCCTGGGTGGGGTTCTGTTCTGTATAGTTCAGTGCATCAGGCATTTGATGGGCCAGCCTCTCTGTTATTCAACTGCAGATGCTGGCATGTGGGGATAGAGAGGCTATGGTGATGGTTCCACCCACTATTCATGACTCAGCAGTATCACATTGCTTCCATGGTGCCTGGCTTTCCTCCACAGGCATTTCCCACCACAATCTCCTCCTTCACATCCCCTCGATCCATCTCTCCACATGCAGTCAACAGCAGCCCTCACCTTGAGATTATTCCACAATCCCTAAACTCCAGCTCCCAGCCGCTGGGCCTTCCAGGGGACCTGTGTCTCTATTTGGGGTATGTATAGCTGTGGCAAGGACTGTATGATTCTCATTCATTTAGGCTGCCACAGGTCAGTTGTTTCACTCTCTGCCTTAAATGTTTCTCCTCTGACTCAGACAATTGCCTCAATGTGGGGATTGGACCCCTGCTTCAGTTCCCCCACCCGCTGAGGGCAGGTCCAGTTCTACTAACACTCCTGTTTTCCCCCTAGTTCCTTCATCCTACAGAGTTTTGTGTGGTTCTGTATATTATTTTCTGCCCGTCAGGTACTCCTGCCCATCCCAGCTGGTGTTCTGCCTGCACTTCTGTGTCTGAAGTTGTATTCCTGATGTATACGTGGAGAGAGATGCACTCCACGTCCACCTACTCCTCTGCCATCTTGTCCTCCCTACTACTTTGTTAAAATCTGTGCATTAAGGGGACACACCCAAGGACACTCACTACATCTCTATAACAAGCAAACAAAGAAACAAAAACCTTACCTGTTACTCAATAGAATTCAGAAATGGTCTATATCTGGTTCATGCAGCAGAAAAATATATTAATTTAAAACAAAGGAATTATACTAGAGATACTAGAGACACAAACATGGATAAATCCATAATACTGGTGGGCTTCCCAGGTGGTACAGTGGTAAATAACCTGCCTGCCAATGCAGGAGTTGCAAGAGACCCAGGTTTGATCCCTGGTTTGGGAAGATGCCCTGGAGAAGGAAGTGTCAAACCACCCAAGTATTCTTGCCTAGGAAATCCCATGGACAGAGAAGCCTGGCAGGGTACAGTCCATGGGGTCACAAAATTCATAATTTTAAAGGGGAAAAATAGCAAACAAGTAAGCATTAATAAAATACTGCCTTCTATGTAAAAACTGAACATAAAAACATTATTACATTCTCTGTATAGGCACATATTGGAAGTATAAAAACAGACCTAAGATTGATACACATCAACTTTATGATTATAGATACTTCTGTATACAGCTATGCCAAACTATTTTTTTTAATGAGAGGTTTTTTGTGTCTTTTTTTTATTTGCTTGCTCTGTTATGGATGGACATTACATTATATCAAATGCTTTTTTGGTAATAAATCATGAAGATGATGCAACGCTTTTTCCTATCTGCTGGAGTCCAGCCTCAGCAGAGTCCAGGGATAGCCTCAGAATGGACGACGTTGGCGAATGAAGAAAGATAGATAAAGAGATAAAGAAAGAGACACGGGGTGACCAAGCTCCTTCCAGCGAGGCCCATTTACTTTATTCTTCCCAGGGCTTTTATACCCTGAGTTATACATACAACAAGGTGAAAAAAATGCAGAGTCAACTCAACATTCCATCAGTAATAACTTTTATCGATATCAGGTTCCTTCCTGCAAAAGTCTTATTTTTTGTACATCATCTTTTATTCTGGAGGCCTGTTGATATTCCATGACCTCCTTTTGATAAATGTTGGTCAGCCAGAACACCAGAACAATGATTTTCCCTTAAAGTGTTTTTTCTTAAATTTTTAGCCTGCATCACCCTTAAAGTACAGAGTTACATTCTTATGGAGCAAAGATTTAGCAGGCTACAGCAAAGAAAGAACTTATTAACTCAAAGTCTAATGTTGCTAAGGCTAAGGCTATTACTTGTTTTTTCTACATCCTGACTATATGCACTCCCAGGAACACAATGGATAAGGGATGTGAGAACTTGGCAGCAAGCATTGCATAGGCTCAACAATGTTGCAAGAGTCTGGATAAAGCTGCCATGTAAGCTAGAATGCTAACAGAGGGTTTGAAACACTCCTTTCACGCCCAGGAGATTTATCAACTAGAGCCCTAAGTTAACTCTTTTGGTCAGAGACAGCCCCTTGCTAATGTCAAAAGAGCTGGTGAAAGACATAAAATAGTAAGACAGACAGATTCTGGTTCGGGGGTAGATGCTTGAGCAGGTCCAAGGGGTCCGTTGAGTCTTGAGGCCTTGCTCATCAGGACTCTCCGCATGACCTTGTCATGGGTCGGATGGCCCAGGGATTCCCTCAAGTCCTGCATGACCTTGTCATGGGTGGGATTTCCTGTGCTGGCTCCCAGCACCTATCCATCTACAAATATGTATAATCATCTGAAAAGCAAACCACCCTCATATTCTTGGGTTAAACTCCAGTTGGTAGTGATGACTATTTGCATGTGTGTTTGACTGATGAAACTGTTGGCTTGTTTCTTCTGTTAGAGACTATTGGCTCATATTTTTGCACCAATATTAATAAGCCAGATTGACTATGATTTTTCTTTTTCAAATTGTCCTTATGCAGCTGTGGTAACATATTTGAAATAGTTTTATGTAAAATGAATACTACTTGTTCCTTGAAATTTTTATAGCATTGGCCTCTGAAACGTCTAGTTGAAAAGAAAATGAATATAAAAATTATAGTATACTCACACAGTAAAATATATTCAAAGTTAAAGTGAGTGAATAATGGATAGAAGCAATAACGGGAATAAATCTCAAATATATTAATGATAAGTGAAAGAATTCTTACACAATAAAGAATATACAATGTGATTCCTTTTATATAAAATATTTTAAGATAAGAAAAAATCACGAAGATGTTTCCCTGTGGAAGTGGCAGGGATATTTATTGGGAATGGTCATCATAGAGCTTTCTGAAATAGTGGTAATATGGTAGCAGTCTATATCCTAATAGGTGCTAGATTTCACAGATTTATGCAACTGCCAAAACTCAGTTTAAATTATGCCTTCAAATGCATATAGATTTTTATATAAAAAGAAAAATGTTGGATTTTATATAAAAAGAATTCCAATTAATGATGTGTATCCCAAAATATTGAGAGTAATGTGTACTGATATCTGTAATTTATTTTGAAAAGTGAAAGTGAAAGTTGCTCAGTCGTGTCCAGCTCTTTGCAACCCCAGGGATTATAACCCACCAGACTCCTCTGTCCAAGGAATTCTCTAGGCAAGCATACTGGAGTGGGTTACCATTCCCTTCTCCAGGGGATCTTCCCTACCCAGGGATCGAACCCAGGTCTCTGCATTGCAGGCAAATTCTTTACTGTCTGTGCCATGAGGGAAGCCACTTTGGCAGGCATCAAAAATAAGGTAGAATAAAGGATAGGTGGATAAATGGGTGGATATGTAAGAATGCAAATATTATAAATGTTAATGGCAGAATTTAGGTGGTGAAAATGTGAATTCTCCCTGTTCATCTTTTTAGTATGTTCAAAACATTTCATAATAAAAATGTTAGCAAAAAAATCCTTAATGTTTTAAATTTCTCCACTAAACAGAGCTTCAGTGTTACTTTATCACTCTGGTTTCATTTATCTTTTCTCTATATTGGTCCCTAAAATTCCAATTTCTTATTCAAGTAACAGTTATACATTTTAAAAGTTCTTTTGTGCCTCACAAGCATGAAAAAATATCTATAGTTTCAGGAATTTTCAGCATATATAACCTTTTATATATCTATAGAAGGGACATTGTTTTAAATAGACTTTTTTTTTTTGCAATCTCTATTTGCTAAATTCATTATATGATATTATATTCTTGGAGGTTAATACAATCATTCTTGCCTTTTTTAAAATTATGGACTCATGTTTGCAGTGCCCCCTCTCCTCCCTTCCATTGAAGAATTCTCTTGCAGGCTGAATTTTCAATTGCTTCTTTGTTTGTTTGTTTTAATAATTGCTTCTTTCAGACACCACAAGGGTATCTCTGGTGTTGATGTTAATGTTTATATTGATCTGGATCATTTGGATAATGTGAAATATCTGCTTTTAATTTTGCTTTCTCTGGGGAGATTATTTTCTGTCACACAAAAACAACTTCTTGAAATGCAGTCCTTCATGCGTGCAAAATTTCTTCAAGTGTTTTGGTATTATCTCACCAATTTGGGGACCTAAATTTTTGTCCCTGCCTTTAAACTTCAAGCTCTTATGTTACTGGTAATTATTATCTTCCAAAGGGCAACCACAGTATCAGTTCTTATGCTGACCATTCTTTTTTGCCATCTGTATCATTGCCATCTGTATGACTTCTGTTCTTTATGTTTAAAGTTTAAAATGTAACTTGTAGAAAGTTGAAAGTGAAAGTGAAAGTGAAGTCGTGTCCAACTCTTTGCGACCCCGTGGACTGTAGCCTACCAGGCTCCTCCATCCATGGGATTCTCCAGGCAAGAATACTGGAGTGGGCTGCCATTTCCTTCTCCTGGATCTTCCCAACCCAGGGATCAAACTCAGGTCTCCTGCATTGCAGGTAGATGCTTTCTGTAAATATTTCTCACATTACCTTAATCTGTCTTTTTTTTTTTTTTTTTTAAGAGCTACAAGTCTCAGTCACCCTTTAACCAATTCCTATGTGGCCACTCTCCCAATCACTTCCCAGAAATGCTTTTTATTAAGGGTAAAATAATGATGCATGCATCATTTTCTGTACTCCTCTTGACACTGAGTAGCTTTCAGTGGAGCTGACCATACCATCTTTCTTGAAACACTTTCATTTCCAGGTCTTAGTGCTATCTCTTCTTTTTGTTTTTGTTTCGCTTCACTCTGGCTATTCTTCCTAAACATCCTTTGCTGACTCTTTTTCTCTACTGAGCCTTTGGATGTTAAATGGCTTAAGACTCAGCATGGATATCTTATTTTTATCTATACTCTCACCAGGTTTTACATATGCTAGCTTGCACATTTTATATATAGTCTTGATCACTCACTCCTCTTAGACCCACCTGATATACAACCATATAATTTACATCTAAATTTACTACAATTATGACTTCAATCTTAACACACCCAAAGCCTACCATTTTAAATTCTTTCTTAAACTTTTGGTGCCCCTGTTTTCTCAGTATATCATGCTTGCCTGCTAAGTTGCATCTGACTCTTTGCAATCCCATGGACTACAGCCAGCCAGGCTCCTTTGTCCATGGGATTTCCAAGGCAAGAATTTTAGAGTGGGTTGCCATTTCATCCTCCAGGGGATATTCCCAACCCAGGGATTGAACCCATGTCTCATGAGTCTCCTGAATTTGTAGGCAGATTCTTTTACTACTGAGTCACCAGGGAAGCCCCCACCCCCAGCATATCACAACATTTTAAAAGTCCCTCTTAGGGACCTTCTTGATGGTACAGTGGTTAAGAATCCTTCTTCCAATGCAGGAGACATGGGTTTGATCCCACACACTGTGGGGCAAATAAGCCTGTAGGTTGCAACTACTGAGCCCATGTGCTCTAGAGCCCCTGCTCTGCAACAAGAGAAAGAAAGCCTGTGTGCTACAACAAAGAGCCCATGGGCCACAGCAAAGACCCAGCACAGCCAAAACAATAAAAAAATAAAAGCCCCTCTTAATTCATTTTTTAATACTTTGCATATTCTACTCATCCACTGTGATTCCACTTTTACCTATCTCTAAAATAATGTATACCCAGAACCACACACTTCTCATATCCACAGACACCATCCTGGCCTAAGTATCAACACCTTTTATCTGAATTATGATAATGGCTTCCTAACTAATTTTTTGCCATTTTTCCTTCCTCTATTCAACTCTATGCAAAAGGGCAAGAGTGAACACTTAAATCAGAAAATCAGATTATGCCATCTCAAAGTTTGTATGCCCTTCCATTACCATCCATTGAATTCAGAAGACATCCCATGGCCCACTTCATTCTCTGATTCCACGTCATGCTACACCCCTTCCCTCTTCATTTATGAGGCTCTAGCCCTACTTGTCCTAAGTTCCAGTAAAATACCTGGCTTCTTTCTGCTCTCTAGCTTTCACAATTGGCATTCCCTTTGTCTGATGTGTTCTCTGTTTCCATACATTGTCAGCTTTTTCTCATGATTTAGGTTTTAGTTCAGCTGTAACCTCTGTGCTTCTCTCTAAATCATTGCTCTACTAACTACTTGACCTCTAATGTTATCTACCTTCTTCTGAGTGATCAGTTCTGCATAATAATAGATTGTAGGATGATCACAACTTTATCAAGCCATAAAATATACAGTTGCATCTTTTCTAGGAATTTTCTCACCCACAATACAGAGCAAAGTAATGGTAAGAACCTTGGGTATTACAATGAGTGAGATAATACCTGACTGTAGGGTTCAAGCAAGTCTTATACAAGAGAGAATTAACCTGATGCTTCAAAAATAGCCAAGATTTAACTGATAGAATGGTATCTTTCAGGCAGTATGTGTGTGTTATTTGCTCAGCTGTGTCTGACTCTTGGCGATCCTGTGGACCTACAGCCTGCCAGGCTCTTTTTCCCATGGAATCCTCCAAGCAAGAATACTGGAGTAGGTAGCCATTCCCTTCTCTAGGGATCAGAGGGACTATCGTCAGCAAAAACAATCATGTGAAAGCTCGTAGTTTCTGAGGACAATAAATAATCCAATTTGACTATTGCATTCAGTGAGTGCTGAAAGCTTTTTGGAAACACTGGTTTGGGCCATATTATGGAAAACCTTGAAGAATTTGTACTTGATTCACTAGGCAATAAGGAACCTTTCAGTGTTTT
Source organism: Damaliscus lunatus (assembly GCA_006408505.1). NCBI lineage: Eukaryota > Metazoa > Chordata > Mammalia > Artiodactyla > Bovidae > Damaliscus > Damaliscus lunatus. The sequence continues at coordinate 110,841 of SJXP01003132.1, read as the reverse complement.
GAAAATCAGCAGGCTAACTGAAAGGAAGTGAAAGAGTCAGAAGAGAAAAGAATTAGCCAGCTCTTGACCACTAATCACTTTGAACCCCCTAAGAACAGGCCAGCTTTCCTACTGCCATAAATGAGGTGGATAAGAAATCATGCTTTGAATTCAGTGAGTGTATATTTGAAACCATATTACCCAATTGGATAATTCTAAGCAATTTATGTAACCTTTTCTCAATTTTGATTTCTTTACCTATAAAGAGAGATTCATAAGAATTTTGTATATTGTTGCAATATATTTATTATCCAATAAAACCTATAGCTATTGATATAAATATTATGTTAGATTGTTTGTTTCCTACAGGAGAATCTGTCTTAGGCAGCAGAGTTCATTAATGCTTTTAGGTCTGTGGTGCACAAGAGAATCTTCAGCTCTGCATATAAATTCTGTGATGCCATCTCTGAGAGCAATTAGACACTGCCAGTCATTGAAATCTAACATTGTGTGTGTGTGTGTGTGTGTGTGTGTGTGTGTGTGTGTATGTGTGTGTGTGTGAACATGAGTTGGACGGCCAGCTATCAGCTCACCACAATAGATTCTGGCTTTTTGATACTTTTCAATGATGTTTGAATTGAAATACACCAATGGAAATGAAATAAACCAATGGAAACCCTTTTAAACATGAAATAATCCCGATAGAACATTCTCTACATATTTTTTCCCATAAACCCTCTTGATAACCATGGGGAGAATTCAGCTCAGTTCAGTCACTCAGTTGTGTCCGACTCTTTGCGACACCATAAATCGCAGCACGCCAGGCCTCCCTGTCCATCCCTAACTCCCGGAGTTCAGTCAGACTCATGGCCATCGAGTCGGTGATGCCATCTAGCCATCTCATCCTCTGTCGCCCCCTTCTTCTCCTCCCCCCAATCCCTCCCAGCATCAGAGTCTTTTCCAAGGAGTCAACTCTTCGCATGAGGTGGCCAAAGTACTGGAGTTACAGCTTTAGCATCATTCCTTCCAAAGAACACCCAGGACTGACCTCATTTAGAATGGACTGTTTGGATCTCCTTGCTGTCCAAGGGACTCCCAAGAGTCTTCTCCAACACCACAGTTCAAAAGCATCAATTCTTTGGCTCTCAGCCTTCTTCACAGTCCAACTCTCACATCCATACATGACCACTGGAAAAACCATAGCCTTGACTAGACGGACCTTTGTTGGCAAAGCAATGTCTCTGCTTTTGAATATGCTATCTAGGTTGGTCATAACTTTCCTTACGAGGAGTAAGCATCTTTTAATTTCATGGTTGCAGTCACCATCTGCAGTGATTTTGGAGCCCAGAAAAATAAAGTCTGACACTGTTTCTACTGTTTCCCCATCTATTTCCCATGAAGTAATGGGACCAGATGCCATGATCTTCGTTTTCTGAGTGTTGAGCTTTAAGCCAACTTTTTCACTCTTTTACAACCATGGGGAGAATTAGTGAAATAGAATTCACTGTTTGAATTTTCTCCATAGCCCTGCTTATTAGGCCACATATTTCATGCTAATTCGTCTTAAGACAAAAGAAGTGAAGCAGAAGACTAATCAATTACAGAGTAAACCCAGACTAAAAATTGGTGAAAACTTCCTGTACCAATCAACTTTAGGGGCTAAACTCTCCAGTTTATACTCATCTTCCAAATTATACCTTATTTTTCTGGATAATCCTGGGCTTTGCTCTCCCTGGAATATAATAAGGGAAGGCTAATTAATAATTTTTAGATCTCAATTATATCCAATGCATTTCGCTTAAACATCTTTATGTTCCCCGTGTAATACTCAATATTTCACAAAAGCCCAATGAGATTAATCAATTTATAATATTTAGAGTGTGAATAATAAAAAAATGATGATGACTTAATTGTGCCAAGCACTTCAGGGGATCATTATGCTATTAATGTTTAGAGCTGTATTTTGAACACACATCTGTTCAACTTCACTAGACCACTCTGATTCTCCATTCATCCTCAAGTGAAATTTTACTTATTCTTGATTTTAAAATTAAGAGATAAAATCAAATATCCCAGAGGATACTTGAAAACATTTAAGAATATAAACATGAACAAAGCCTGACCTGTATTGGAAAGTTAATAAATGAGTTCTTTCTTATTGGCAAACTGTCATTTTTATAGAATATACCAGTAATAACTTTCACTTCTCAAAAATTATCACTATTTATTAATAATCAAGAACTAAACCACTGTTTTTTTAACATCTACTGTGTATTAAGTAGTGAATAATAGTGTACTTGAATCTTGTTTAAATCCTGGAAGACAAATGTTATTAAGATGGAGAAACTGAGACTTAGGAGAAAATTCTGTTACTTATATAATATACCTGTGGCTTCTCACTAGGCTTTTTCTAGCTGCAAATTTGAACTCTTTTTTATATTATTTTTTGCCTCTCACATATATTTGATTTCCTTTCTTTTACAACAAGGGCCTAACCTGAAAAGTGTATTCAAGGATTCTTTGTACTATTCCAGGCTAGGCTTGTTACAGCTTGCCTTTCAATGTTCTAAAAGATGCTTTCCTGCCTTACAACTAAAGTCATTGAGTTCTCAGTGAAGAATCAAGTGAGATCCAAAAATTAAAGCAGGAAATATTTTCCCCTCATTATATCAATGGGATTCCCTGGTGACTCAGATGGCAAAGAATCTGCCTGCAATGTGGGAAACCTGGGTTCGATCTCTGGGTTGGGAAAATCCCCTGGAGGAAGGTATGGCAACCCACTTCAGTATTATTGCCTGGAGAATCCCCATGGACTGAGGAGTCTGGTGAACTACAGTCCATGGGGTTGCAAAGAATCGGACATGACTGAGTGACTAAACACAGTAACTATCAATGGGTTACATATAAGGTGGCAGCAACTGGTGGAGGGAAAGAAAGAAAGAAGGGTAATTCTTCAAGGATTCTAACATGGGTATTTAGTAATAGTTAAAGCAAATAAACAAGTAATTAAAAATATTTGTCAAACTATTTCTTTTGAAAATCAACTTATTGACTCACATATTGTTCCCATTCCTTTCCAATGCTGTCTAACTTCATATCCTGAATTGCCCACTGGCTAATTAGATTAGCACTCCCTCATAAATTCACCCATAATACCTTATACTTGTCTCATTGTAGAGCTTATCAATGCTATTTATTGGAACTGCTTCCCTATTTGTCTGCGTGGACCTCCATAATTTAAGTTCTGCAAAAACAATGTCTGTTTGTTTTATTTATATTATATGGCTAGGAACTCATGTTTTATAACACTTTCCTGACTTTGAAATATGTTCCCCGTGTAATACTCAATATTTCACAAAAGCCCAATGAGATTAATCAATTTATAATATTTAGAGTGTGAATAATAAAAAAATGATGATGACTTAATTGTGCCAAGCACTTCAGGGGATCATTATGCTATTAATGTTTAGAGCTGTATTTTGAACACACATCTGTTCAACTTCACTAGACCACTCTGATTCTCCATTCATCCTCAAGTGAAATTTTACTTATTCTTGATTTTAAAATTAAGAGATAAAATCAAATATCCCAGAGGATACTTGAAAACATTTAAGAATATAAACATGAACAAAGCCTGACCTGTATTGGAAAGTTAATAAATGAGTTCTTTCTTATTGGCAAACTGTCATTTTTATAGAATATACCAGTAATAACTTTCACTTCTCAAAAATTATCACTATTTATTAATAATCAAGAACTAAACCACTGTTTTTTTAACATCTACTGTGTATTAAGTAGTGAATAATAGTGTACTTGAATCTTGTTTAAATCCTGGAAGACAAATGTTATTAAGATGGAGAAACTGAGACTTAGGAGAAAATTCTGTTACTTATATAATATACCTGTGGCTTCTCACCAGGCTTTTTCTAGCTGCAAATTTGAACTCTTTTTTATATTATTTTTTGCCTCTCACATATATTTGATTTCCTTTCTTTTACAACAAGGGCCTAACCTGAAAAGTGTATTCAAGGATTCTTTGTACTATTCCAGGCTAGGCTTGTTACAGCTTGCCTTTCAATGTTCTAAAAGATGCTTTCCTGCCTTACAACTAAAGTCATTGAGTTCTCAGTGAAGAATCAAGTGAGATCCAAAAATTAAAGCAGGAAATATTTTCCCCTCATTATATCAATGGGATTCCCTGGTGACTCAGATGGCAAAGAATCTGCCTGCAATGTGGGAAACCTGGGTTCGATCTCTGGGTTGGGAAAATCCCCTGGAGGAAGGTATGGCAACCCACTTCAGTATTATTGCCTGGAGAATCCCCATGGACTGAGGAGTCTGGTGAACTACAGTCCATGGGGTTGCAAAGAATCGGACATGACTGAGTGACTAAACACAGTAACTATCAATGGGTTACATATAAGGTGGCAGCAACTGGTGGAGGGAAAGAAAGAAAGAAGGGTAATTCTTCAAGGATTCTAACATGGGTATTTAGTAATAGTTAAAGCAAATAAACAAGTAATTAAAAATATTTGTCAAACTATTTCTTTTGAAAATCAACTTATTGACTCACATATTGTTCCCATTCCTTTCCAATGCTGTCTAACTTCATATCCTGAATTGCCCACTGGCTAATTAGATTAGCACTCCCTCATAAATTCACCCATAATACCTTATACTTGTCTCATTGTAGAGCTTATCAATGCTATTTATTGGAACTGCTTCCCTATTTGTCTGCGTGGACCTCCATAATTTAAGTTCTGCAAAAACAATGTCTGTTTGTTTTATTTATATTATATGGCTAGGAACTCATGTTTTATAACACTTTCCTGACTTTGAAACAAATAATAATACTCTCATCAGTTTCTAAAAATACCAATTGTTGTTGGTATAATGGTGTTTCCTGATTCAAACCTAATTCCAGGTCACTAATGTTTCTGTGGTGCATAGGCTGAAATCCAGCCATCTGACAAATCATGACTACACCTGGAGTGATATCAGTCTTCCCAGGTGGTGCTAGTAGTAAAGAATCCACCTGCCAATGCAAGAGATATAAGAGATGTAGATTCGATCCCTGGGTCAGGAAGATCTCCTGGAGGAAGTCATGGCAACCCACTCCAGTATTCTTGTCAGGAGAAGCCCATGACAGTGGTGCCTGGTGGGTGATAGTCCATAGGATCGCACAGTCAGACATGACTGAAGCAATTTAGTGAGCATGAAGAGTGATATCATGATATAGATATAACATTCTACATCTCAGTAGCCACATACACTTTCGTGACTCTTCTATCTCTTCTACCCTTTATAGCTGTTGAGTGAAATTGTTGTTGTTCAACAGCTCTATTGTGTCCAACTCTTTGAAACCCCATGGACTATAGCATGCAAGGCTACCTGTCCTTCACCACCTTCCAGAGTTTGCTCAAACTCAGGTCCATTGAGTCAGCGATGCCATCCAAGCATCTCATTCTCTATTGTCCCCTTCTCTTGCCCTCAGGCTTTCCTAGTATCAGGTTCTTTGCCAGTAAGTTCACTCTTTGCATTGGGTGACCAAAGTATTAGGGTTTCAGCATCAGTCCTTAAAATGGCTATTCAGGACTGATTTTCTTTAGGATGGACTGGTTGGATTTCCTTGCAGTCCAGGAGACTTTCAAGAGTTTTTCCAACACCACAGTTCAAAAGCATCAATTCTTCAATGCTCCACCTTTTAAACTGTCCAACTCTCATATCCATGCCTGCCTGACTGCTGGAAAAATTGTAGCTTTGGTTATACCAATCTTTGTTGACAAAGTAATTTCTCTGCTTTTTAATATGCTGTCTAGATTTATCATAGATTTTCTTCCAAGGAGCAAGCATGCTTTAATTTCATGGCTGAAGTCACCATCCATAGCAATTTTGGAGCAGAAGAAAATAAAGTCTGTCACTGTTTGTTTCCCCATCTATTTGCCATGAAGTGATGGCCCAGATGCCATGATCTTAGTTTTTTGAATGTTGAATTTTAAGCCATCTTTTTTAACTCCCCTCTTTCATCATCATCAAGAGGCTCTTTAGTTCTTCTTCACTTTCTGCCATAAGAGTGGTGTCATCTGTGTATCTGAGGTTACTGATATTTCTCCCAGCAATCTTGATTCCAGCTTGTGGTCCATCCAGCCTGGCATTTTGCATGATGTACTCTGCATAGAAGTTAAATAAGCAAGGTGGCAATATACAGTCTTGACATACTCTTTTCCCAAATTTGAACCAGCTCATTGCTCCATAACCACTTCTATCTATTGCTTCTTGACTTGCATACAGGTTTCACAGAAGTCAGGTAAAGTGGTCTGGTATCCTCATTTCTTTAAGAATTTTCCACAGTTTGTTGAGATCTACATAGTCAAAAGCTTTAACATAGCCAATGAGGTTAAGTAGATGTTTTTCTGGAACTCTCTTGTTTTTCCGATGATCCAACGGATGTTGGCAATTTGATCTCTGGTTTCTCTAACTTTTCGAAATCCAGCTTGAACGGAGTTTCTCAGTTCATGTACTGTTGAAGCCTGGCTTGGAGAATTTTGAGCTTTACTTTGCTAACATGAGAAATGAGTGAAATTTTGTGGTAGTCTGAATATTCTTTTGTATTGCCCTCTTTGGGGTTGGAATGAAAACTGACCTTTTCCAGTCCTGTGGCCACTGCTGAGTTTTCCAAATTTGCTGGAATATTGAGTGCAACAGTTTCACAGCATCATATTTTAGGATTTGAAATAGTTTAGCTGGAATTCCATCACCTCCATCAGCTTTGTTCATAGTGATACTTCCTAAGGTCCACTTGACTTCACTCTCCAGGATGTCTGCTCCAGGTGAGTGATCACACCACGGTGATTATCTGGTTCATGATGATCTTTTTGTTCAGTTCTGTGTATTCTTGCCACTTGTTAAATGCAATTAATATCTTGCTAATACAGTGAGCCTCAGAGAAGGCAGCCAATTATAATTCAAGGAGTTTGAATTTACTCTAAGAAAATCCATTATTTCTTCAGATTTTCTACTAATGCAACTACCTAGGGTTCATTTTGCTGCCATGCTGCAAGAGATAGTCTGTAAAAGGGTGAATGAAGTAGAATGAAGATATTGAGAGCAAGAGAGAGCTAATAACTTCGCTGAACATATAGAATAGCCATGCCTGTATCCAGAAAGCAGCATGAATAACTTTTTGAACCAGTAATGAAAACAACCTTTTCCCCCTGCTTAAATTAGTTTAATTGGATTTCTATCACTTGCAAGCAAAAAATATAAATCTCCTGTGTTTTTTTTTTTCTTTTGACCATATCTATCATAAAAAGTCAATTAGCTACTCAGTTTGGATCCTCCTGTCATGAATTTAGGTAAGTATAGAGTCCTCTCAGAGACAAAATTTATTCATTAAGCTCATATTACGCCTTGGTGGAGTTAATGGTGTCCCGATGGTAAGATTAATGGCGACACAGGCTGTGTGACCCAGGGAGCTGCATCCAGAGCCCCTGCCCCTGTGGCAGGCCACAGGTATTACCTAAATCAAATCCCATATGATTATACATTGGAAGTGATAAATAGATTCAAGGGATTAGATCTGATACAAAGAGTGCCTGAAGAACTATGGACAGAAGTTCCTGACATTGTACAGGAGGTGGTATATTCTCAAGAAACAGAAAAGCAGAAAGGCAAAATGGTTGTCTGAGGAGGCCTTACAAATAGCTGAGAAAAGAACAGAAAATAAAGGCAAAGGAGAAAACAAAAGATATAACCATTTGAATGCAGAGTTCCAAACAATAGCAAGGAGAGATAAGAAAGCCTTCCTCAATGATCTGTACAAAGAAATAAAGGAAAACAATAGAATAGGAAAGACTAGAGATCTCTTCTAGAAAATTAGAGATACTAAGGGAGTATTTCATGCAAAGATGGGCTCAATAAAGGACAGAAATGACATGGACCTAACAGAAGCAGAAGGTATTAAGAAGAGGTGGCAAGAATACACAGAAGAACTGTACAAAAAAGATCTTTACGACCCAGAAAACCATGAAGGTGTAATCACTCACCGAGAGCCAGACATCTTGGAATGCAAAGTCAAAAGGGCCTTAGGAAGCATCACTGTAAACAAAGCTAGTGGAGGTGATGGAATTCCAGTCGAACTATTTCAAATCCTGTATGATGATGCTGTGAAAGTGCTGCACTCAATATGCCAGCAAATTTGGGAAATTCAGCAATGGCCATAGGACTGGAAAAGGTCAGTTTTCATTCCAATCCCAAAGAAGGGCAATGCCAAAGAACATTCAAACTTCCACATAGTTGCACTCATCTTACACACCAGCAAAGTAATGCTCAAAATTCTCCAAGCCAGGCTTCAACAGTATATGAACTGAGAACTTCTAGATGTTCAAGCTGAATTTAGAAAAGACAGAGGAACATGAGATCAAATTGCAAATATCTGTTGGATCATAGAGAAAGCAAGAGAATTCCAGAAAATTATCTACTTCTGCTTTATTGATTATGTCAAAGCCTTTGACTGTGTAGATCACAAGAAACTTTGAAAAATTCTTAAAGAGATAGGAACACCAGAACACGTTACCTGCCTCCTGAGAAATCTGTATACAGTTCAAGGAGTAACAGTTAGAATCAGGCATGGAACAACAGGCTAATTCCAAACTGGGAAAGTAGTACTACAAGGGAGTATATTGTCAGCTTGCATCTTTAATTTGTATGCAGATTCCATCATGTGAAATGCCAGGCTGCATGAAGCACAAGCTCAGATCAAGATTGTGGGAGAAATATCAATAACCTCAGATATTCAGATGACACCACCCTTATGGCAGAAAGTGAAGAGGAACTAAAGAGCATCTTGGTGAAAGTGAAAGGAGAGAGAAAAACTGACTTAAAAGTCAACATTCAAAAAAACTAAGATCATAGCATCCAATCCCATCACTTCATGGCAAATAGATGGGAAAACAATGGAAACAGTGGCAGACTATATTTTGGGGTGCACGAAAATCATTATGGATGGTTACTGCAGCCATGAAATTAAAAGAAAAGCTCTGACCAACCTAGATAGCATATTAAAAAGCAGAGACATTACTTTGCCAACAAAGGTCTGTCTAGTCAAAGCTATGGTTTTCCAGTAGTCATGTATGGATGTGAGAGTTGAACTATAAAGAAAGTTGAACACTGAAGAATTGATGCTTTTGAACTGTGGTGTTGGAGAAGACCATTGAGAGTCCCTTGGACAGCCAGGAGATCCAACCAGTCCATCCTAAAGGAAATCAGTCCTGAATATTCATTGGAAGGACTGATGCTGAAGCTGAAACTCCAGTACTTTGGCCACCTGATTCGAAGAACTGACATTGGAAAAGACACTGATTATGGGCAAGATTGAAGGCAGGAGGATAAGGGGATGATAGAGGATGATATGGTTGGATGGCATCACAGACTCGATGAACATGATTTTGAGCAAGCTCTGAGAGTTGGAGATGGACAGAGAAGCCTGGCATGCTGCAGCACATGGTGTTGCAGAGTCAGACATGACTGTGCAACTCAACTGAACAGGGCTCAGAGACAAAGAGGGTAAAGGGATCATCAACAATGGCTCCTATCCTCAACAATCTTCAAATTAGAGAAGAAGACCATTCTTACAGACATAAACTAACCAGAGAAACACATAGGAAATTCATCTGAATTAACCATAGATTTTCTTAAATCTGTCAAAAGGAGGGGTGTCCGTCATTCATTTCTCAGGATGAATGGTGAGTCTCTCATCTTATATACAGGCCTCTTTCACCTCCTTACCACATGACAATCATCGATAAATGGGACAGCCTTTTTCCCAATAAAAATTCAAAATTCCTCAGGAAAAAATTGCCAGTGCACAATTAGGAAATAGATTTTCTCCTCAGCACCAACTATGAACAATTGAAACATAATTTGCCCGATGTTTACAACTGAAAGGGAATTTGAGGACACAGCCAGTATGAGTGATAATGATTATCAAGATGGATGATAATGTCTGGAAATGGGTAACAATGGTGAGGATACTATTTATTATTCTTGCCTTTGTGTGACTGTATTTGTCAACTTCTTTCCTGAGAGCAAGTTTTGATTAATGAAGTGGGAAATAGGAACAGGCCACTCAGGACAAGAGAGACCTAATAGGGGAAAAGCCAGTAGAGAAAATTAGAGTAAGTGAAGAACAGCTTTGTTTCATAATTCTTCCTTAGGCAAAAAATACTTATCCTCATTTCAGAATTCAGAAAAGGTAAAAAAAAAGTGAGAGAAGTTGTCGTTATGTATGTTGTATGTGTGTTTCCAGGTGTAAAGGAAGGCTTGTGGTCGAATTTGCCACACTGTGTTTCCTCCTCACTGCCCCTCTCTCCCCGAATTTACACCTTCCTCCTTTCTTTCAATTTTTCTTGAACCTTCTGAAGAAAGCTTGCTCCTGACCAGGGAATGCTCCTTCAGCCAATCTGGTTTCCAAAGCAGAGAACCAGGAATCACCAAGCACCAGATTGCAGGCACAAGTTTAAAGTAAAGTGGGTCAGGTCCCATGATGGAACAAGTTATTTTATTGTAGTGTTACAGTCCTTTTCTTTGCTAATTATCCCCACTATTATAATACCAGCCATACTGTTTTCATTTTTCAAACACAGTTTCTTGTTAAGAGTCAGAAAAGTGGCAAAAGGAAAATATCTGATGAGTTAGAGTAGTTTTTATAATTAATTTTGTAAAGGTAGAATGATTACTCCCAATCAACTTTTCAGATCAATGATTAATCACTTTATAATCTGGTGGGTCCTTGTCTGCTACAAAGGTGGGACAAAAATTTTATACAAAACAGCAATTATTCACCTATATAAGAATGGTATTGATTTTTTGTGACAGAAAGCTTCCTTATATTTTCCAAAAAAATAGCTGTAGAAAATAAGTGTAATTTAAAAATTAGGTTATATATATATATATATATATATATCTTTCTAAAATTCTCTTTTGTTTTGTGGCACCCTGCCAAAAAAATCACATTGCTTGCAAGAAGCCCTGAATTCTCTTGACCATGTGCATTTTGTGTATACCTTTCCAGCCAAAGCCAAGCCAAAATATCTCAGCAAGACATTCTTTTCAGCCCTTCTTAAGGGCTTAAGAATAAAAATATCAAGAAAGATGTCAAAACAATAATGGTGGTAAAGAGAGAAGAACTATGTCCAGCATCAATTTAATTTTATTTGTCCATAATTAATTTCAAATCAACATAAATATAATAATTAGGAGCATACCTTTGTTCTAGATAAAATATTTACTGCTTATTCAGCTTGTTGTAACTCTTTTCAGCTCCTTGCTAATGTTTATTTATTGATATAGTGTACTTTTAATTTTCTGTATGGAGCACCCTTGTGAAGCCAGTTTTGACTTCCTAAGATATATATGTAATTAATTTGCACATTTATTAAATAAAAATTGTTGATTACCTATTCTTTGTGATAGATTTCCCTAGTGGCTCAGAGGTAAAGAATCCACCTGCAATTCGGGAGACCTGGGTTCGATCCCTGGGTTGGGAAGATCCCTTGGAGGAGAGCATGGCTACCCCCTCCAATATTCTTGCCTGGAGAATCCCGTGGACAAGGAACTTGGTGGACTATAGTTCACAGGGTCCCAAAGAGTGGGACATGACTGAGAGACTAAGCATAGGCACATTCTTTATGACAGGTATCTTCTAGGTTCAGGAAATATGGTACTGTATATATGAAGGCCTTATTCTGCCGAAGAATGCTTTTAAGTCGGAGATAATAGCAATAAGATTATGTAAAATTCTGATGAGTGACTTAAGAAAAGCATCTTTAAAACTGATAATATTGACCTGATTTTACGGGGCACAATGGGAACAGGGAAGAGCTCTTTAAGGGGATTAGAGCTGGATGAGTTGAGGTAATCCATGAGGGGATTCAAGGTAAGGGTATTCTAGCCAATGGGACAGCAATTACAAAGATACTACGTGTAGCCTATTCAAGGAAAAAAAAATGAAGGACAGGGTTAGTGATACAGAGTAGGTTAGTTATGCAAGGCAGACCTACACAATTATGTGTAACTAGAAAGTTTATGAAAAAGTGTTCTGATTTTCTTTTGCACAGGATCAGAAGACATTAACACTTAAATATATCACTTTGAATGCTTGGTGGGGCAGTTAAAAGGCTAGTGCTATATTACGAGCAATAAACAGCACTATACCTAAAACTAATACAACTCTGTAAATCAACTATGTGTGTTTAGTCACTCAATTGTGCCTGACTCTTTTGTGACCCTGTAGCCTGCCAGGCTCCTCTGTCCATGGGATTTCCCAGGCAAGAACATTGGAGTAGGTTGCCATTTCCTTCAGCAGGGGATCTTCCTGACCCAGGGCTTGGACCCATGTCTCCTGCATTACAGGCAGATTTTTATCATTATACTTCAATTTTAAAATTATCTACTAAAAATTAAAAATAAATAGCAATAATCATTAACAATCATTAACACATTAAGTCTCTGGACCAGAGATGTAGTAGTGAAAGTCATGAGAAAACAGTCAAATTTGAAATATACATAGCATATATTAAGTGGAAAAATGTAACTGGAATATCATATCTGTAACACATTAACTTTAGTATGAATAAGAAAGTTAAATAAGAAAATGCACATGTATCTGCTTATTAATACATAAAGGATAAAATGGCAGAAGGAAATCTAACCTTACCAGTATGAATGGATTAAACTATCCAATCAAAAAGAAGCAATAGAGTAGAAAGAAACAAACAAATAAGTAAACAATAACATCCAAGTCTGTGCTCTCTAGAATAGGCAAGTTGTATTTTTCAAAAATACAAAAGACTGAAAGGAAAAGATGGGAAAAACACTCTAAGAAAACAGCAACCATAAATGTGACCGGCTATACTCATATCAGGAAAAATAAATTTTAGCACAAAAGAAAGATGTTACTAAAAATAAAGATGGGTATCTCATAATGATAAAAAGGTGAACTCATAAATAAGATGCAATCATTATAAGCACATATATACCTGATAACAGAGCACAAGAATGCACAAAACAAAAACTGAAGAGAAATAGACAAAGCACAATAATAGAGATTTTGATATCACACTTTCAGTAACAGATAAGACAGCTAGGAAAAACATCAACCATGCTATAGAAGGCCTGACAAAAGTATAAATCAGATAGATCTAAGAGACCTCTGCAGAGAACTCCCCCCAAATAGTACAATCTATATTTTTCTCAGTAATGTGTGATTAAAGAAATAATAAAACCAGGGTCCTATAATATGTGTAAATAATAGTACTTTTACTGAAACTGTAAATACTGGAGGTAAGGCATATTTGGAGGAAAAAACAAATGTTGGAATCTTCTGCATGAAGGTGAGAGTTAAAACCAGAGGACTGAGTGAGACCATTTAAGGAGAGTTATAGAAACAGATGAAAAGTGATTAAGAACTAAGTCTTAGGGAACAAGGGTGTTCAAATTTTTAGAAAAAAGGAGGAAATAAAAGACATCTATTGAGAGAGATTGGATGGTCAAGAGGAGAAAATTCAGAAAAGGATAATATTCTGCAAGCCAAGATAAAATTTTCCCCCAGACAAGGGCCTCATCCACATTGTTATATGTTACAGAGAGACTGAGTAAAATGAGGACAGATATTAACCACTGGACATGGAATTACTGCATTCCTTGATGACCTTGACAAATGAGATTTCAGAGGAATACTGGGGTTGAAAGAGTAACTCGTGTGGGTCCAAAAGAAAAAGTGTGGAAGCTGAAGTAGAAACAGAAGGGAAAGAGAATTTTTGAAGGAAATTTGCCATGAAAGAGAACTAGAAATGAAGAGTAGTCACAGGGGATGAGGTATTAAGAAAATATTTTTCTATTTGCTATTTTTCTATTTTCTCATTGGATGCTGTTTAAAGTATTTTTATGATGATAGCAATAACTGCAGAAAGCAGAGAATTAATCATGCAGGAAAGAAGGAGATAACTGGAACAAAGCCCTTCTCAAGATGAGAAGGACTACACCTAGTGCAAAGGGCAAGTTTGAATTGTAGGAGAACAGGTCATCTCTCCTAACTGGACGGAAAGCAGAGTTTTTGGAAACTGTTGTAATATTTGATGGTATGTAGATAGGGAGATTAGCCTCTCATTGCTTGTATTTTTTCCCCATGAAATAACAGAGATAAATCTCCAGCTAATTCTAAAATTTTAAAAAAGAACGAATAAAGTTGAAGACAGAAGAAAGTAAAATAACCTTCTGAGAAAGAATGCAATAAATTGATTAATGGGTAATATCTGATGGCTCAGACGGTAAAGCGTCTGCCTGCAATGCAGGAGACCCGGGTTCGATTTCCGGGTCGGGAAGATCCCCTGGAGAAGGAAATGGCAATCCACTTTAGCACTCTTGCCTGGAAAATCCCATGGATGGAGAAGCCTGATAGGCTGCAGTCCATGGGTTCACAGAGTCGGACATAACTGAACGACTTCACTTCACTCACTTATTAAATAGTGCCAAAGCCATCCTTCAGCTTTACCATCATAAACGTAAAGTGGTGATGGCCATACACATTCATATTCAGCCTCTCTGTACTGATGTGGAACACAGCTGGATTTAACCAAGTCAGCATTTTACAAAAGAAGAGCCAAAAAGGGAGAGAAGTGACATTGATGATTATACCAGGGAGTACATATAGTTACAGAAAAATGGAGTTTAAGCAAAGCAAAATGAGAAAGAGAACATGAGAAAATAGAGAGTAAAAACCTGAAAGGGACAAATTTATTGGTGTTCAAGTTGTGAGTTAAATAATTATTAAAATTGGAAAACTGTAAGAATAAGAGAAGATCAGACAGTGGGAAAGAAGAGTATCAAGATTTGGGGATAATGGTACAGCTACCCTTAATAAGAAACAGGGAGGGGATAGCTACATAGAATGAGCAAAGAGATCCGAAACTGAGGATCTAGAAGCTGAGAAGTCAGACTGTTGGATTAATGGATATCGACACCACAATGAGTATAGTGATAAAGGGAAAGCATCAAGTAAAATATTGAAATTTTCCTGAATGAGGGAGTAATTATGAGGATCGTAGGTAACTAAACTATCTGACAGAACAAACTTCAAATGAGCTAGTATTTTATGCATACGTGTGGGTAAACAAGAATTTATGTATCTCTATTTATTTGTTTTTATCAGTTCAGTTCAGTTCAGTTCAGTCTAGAGAAGGTCATTTGAATCTGCATGGACAATGTGAATATCCACCTTACCTCCAGGTCCTATACTGAATAGGACATAAGGAGAAAGAAAAAAAGAAAATAACATCTCTCCCTTAAGAGAATTCCAGAGAAAACAATGTTTTGTGGGGATAGCCAAGTTAGGATAAGAAGACAAAAGGAAGACAAAGGCTATTCTTCATCACTGTGCTTTGGCTGAATTCTTAAAACAGATTTTCAAATCTTGGAAATCTGCCTATTTTCCAAATTGGAAATCAACAGACATGGAAAGAAGACATTCTAACCAGTGCATTATTTTATGGAATATCCTTTTTCTTCTAACCAAGCAGAATGCAGAGGATGACCCTACCATCAGCCCATTTGTCTTGCGATGTGATGGAGATTTCCCCCTCTAAAATTTAATTTGTGGGAATTGCTTATAAATGTATCCTGGGAACAATTTTGATTAAATCCAAATAAATGATAAATAGCATGCTTAAGTCCATTTATATTTATTTCTCCTTTGTTAACTGTGTTGGCAACACCTCAAAATTTAGTGCTATCTGCAAATTTCATTAGCAGGCAATTTATTCCCCCCTGGAGATGATTAATAAAGATGGAAAATAAAACCTGACCTCATGCCAAAGCCCCTGCAGCCCCCCTACTAGCCGCTTCCTCGCAACTGGACACACTCCCATTCATCACCACCTCCCTTTGCACTGGCTCAACCAGCACGGCGAATGACGTGACCGTGCTCATATCCAAGCCAACCTCTAACAGGCAGGAATACTAGCTTTTCTGGGACACCCCATTAAATGCTTCCACTGTGTCCCCAATAAAACATAGATCACATTTCACAGTGCTACTAACTTTGTCCTTCCACAAGCAGACCCCAAATTTGGCATAATTATTTTTTTTACAAGTCCGTATAGCCATATTACTTAGTCTATTTGTTCTGGTGGTGTTTATAGATTCCTTTTCAATATCTGGACTTAAATTTAAAAAAAAGTACTGACATTACACATATCATATCACACTGATTACTGTCTTCTGTTTGAAGTTTTGCACTGTCTGTTTTTCCTCAATTGCTTGGCATTTATTCCAGACTTTAATGGTGTTTCAAATACTTTTCTAAGTAGTTTAACAAATGTTGACCCACTTTACCTACTCCTAAGTGATTGTGAGCTAGACAATTCAGATATTAATATTCTTTGAGTTCAAATGTAGCCAAGAGATCAACTAGTTTTTGATTGTTTTCTTTCCTCAACTTCACCCCCCAATTAATAGCTTTTGTTGAACAATTTTTGCATAGAATTCTTAATAGAATCAGTTATGAAATTAGTGTGATTTGGCCATTAAGACTAAAATGTTAGAATAGACTTAACTTCTTAAGTTTTTTTTTTCTTTTTTACATAATATAGCATGTATTCTTTTTACATAAAAGTCAATTTGAACTATTACCTGGCAAACCTGATTAAAAAATCAGTTTACCATAAAAAGCACTTTAATTTCAGTAGCTGGGGTTTTTATTTTTGGCTTAGTGTTCCTTTCTTGTTTTGCTTATTTCAACATAGGAATAAAATTTCACAATTCCATATGTTTGAAAAAAATCTATCTGATACTCAAACTAGTCTTTAAAATATTTGAAAACTTTATTACTTTTATGTAAACACTAAAACAAATTCCTCCAATTCCCTTTTTTACTATTAAAATAAAAATTCCTTCAGAATTATTTTGTAAAACTCTCCAAAATGTCTGCTTTAAGGAAAACATATAACTAGTAAATAGCTTTTACAAAATCTGATTGTTAACATAGGGCTTCTCAGGTGGTGCTTCCCAGTGGTAAAGATTCCACCTGCCAATACAAGAGACGTAAAGAAATGTGGATTTGATCTGTGAGTTGGGAAGATGCCCTGAAGGAGAGCATGGCAACCCATTCCAGTGTTCTTGCCTGGAGAATCCCATGGACAGAGGAACCTGGAGGGCTACAGTCCATGGGGTCGCAAAGAGTCAGGCATGACTGAAGCACTACTGAAGCAACTTAGCTTGCACATTTTGTTAACATGTATTTAATAATCTTGATAAAGACAGAAAGAAATTGAATATTCCATCATGTCTGAAGGTGAAATGTGAACTTTTAATTAAATCAAAGAATATCAGAGTGAATACTTTATATTTCCCAGTAGCACTAGAGAACATCTTATTACACTATTAATGTATATATACTGAACAGCCACAGCTTTTTTGATGTAACTGTCTTCTCTAGATCCTTGAGATATTTTGAAGAAGTAACATTATAGTTTATAGACTAGTAGATGAAATATTCATTAACTTATTTTGTATATGTGTTTTAATATTTCCACTTTAATTTTATCATAGACTGAACTACTGGTCACTGGAAATAGAAGTATTTATCTGATTTTCATTATTCATTTCCCAAGAGCTACAAAATTACAAACAAAAGCTATCATGACGTGAAAACATTTACTAAATAATTGATGACTTATAAAATTGTATATGTGTGGGCATGTGCATGTGTGCTCAGCTACTCAATCATGTCCAGCTTTTTGCAACCCTATGGATGCAGCCTCTGTCCATGGGATTCTCCAGGTAAGAACCCTGGAGTGGTTTGCCATTTCCTTCTCCAGGGGATCTTCCCAACCCAGGGATAGAACCTGCGTCCCCTGCATCTCCTACATTGGCAAGAGGATTCTTTACCACTGCGCCACCTGGGAAGCCTTATAAAATTTGCTTCCAATCTATATGCTTTCATACTTGAAAGAACACTGATAGTTGAGTTGAAATTTGTTTTGTTTTGTTTTTCAGACAATGGTATCTGTTAGGTCTCATCAAAGTATATGCAACACTTCCATGACCAGTTTTAGGTTAAAGACCTGCAATGAGGAATGAAAATCCAAAGTAAAATGCCAGGAAATAGAAATATTTAGAGATGAGGGGTCAGGCAGAGGTTATTGTAGATGAATCACCATGACTGAGACTGGAAAGAAAACTTGCAGACCGACTGTGAAGGGTGTTGAGTAGCATGTCAAGAAGTGAATTTCTCGTGATAGGAAATTTGAAGCTATTAAAAGATTTAAGCAAAATTATACAAATAAAGTTGAGCTATGGAGCAATTAATCTGCCACAGAATGGAGGTTGGATGCAAAAGGAAAGTTACTCCCTCTTGTCTGACTCTTTGTGATTCTATGGACTGTAGCCTGCCAGGCTCCTCTGTCCATGGGGATTCTCCAAGTGAGAAAACTGGAGTGGGTTGCCCCTCCTCTAGGGGATTTTTCCAATCCAGGTATCAAACCCAAGCCTCCCACATTGCAGGTGGATTACTTACCATCTGAGCCATCAGGAAAGCTCAAGAATACTGGAATAGGTAGCCTATCCCTTCTGTAGGAGATCATCCCAACCCAGGAATCAAACTGGGGTCTACTGCATTGCAGGCAAATTCTTTACTAGCTGAGCTACCAGGGAAGCCCAACACATCTATGTGAAATCTAAATATATTGCTATGTGTGCAGGCTCAGTCATGTCTGACTCTTTGCAACCTCATGAACTGTAGCCTAAAAGAACTCTATTCATGGGATTATAGCAGCAAGAATACCAGAATGGGTTACTAGTTCCTCTTCCAAGGGATTGAACCCAAGTATCCTGCAGCTCTGGCATTGAAAGGCAAATTCTTTACCATTTAGTTACCTGGAAGCTCAAAAAATTGGTTTAGGTGATCTTATTTACAAAACAGAAATAGAGACACAGAGGTAGAGAATAAACCTATGGATATCAAAGGAGAAGAGTTGGGGGTAGTGGGATGAACTGAGAGATTGAGTTTGAAATGACCTAACAGTTATCCAAGTCTAGGTCCCAACCAGTAACGCTGAA
>SJXP01003132.1:36609-89869 GCA_006408505.1 Damaliscus lunatus | reverse complement strand
GAAAGAGATGGGAATACCAGACCACCTGACCTGCCTCTTGAGAAATCTGTATGCAGGTCAGGAAGCAACAGTTAGAACTGGACATGGAACAACAGACTGGTTCCAAATAGGAAAAGGAGTCCGTCAAGGCTGTATATTGTCACCCTGCTTATTTAACTTCTATGCAGAATACATCATGAGAAACGCTGGGCTGGAGGTAACACAAGCTGAAATCAAGATTGCCAGGAGAAATATCAATAACCTCAGATATGCAGATGACACCACCCTTATGGCAGAAAGTAAAGAGGAACTAAAAAGCCTCTTGATGAAAGTGAAAGAGGAAAGCAAAAAAGTTGGCTTAAAGCTCAACATTCAGAAAACGAAGATCATGGCATCTGGTCCCATCACTTCATGGGAAATAGATGGGGAAACAGTGGAAACAGTGTCAGACTATTTTGGGGGGCTCCAAAATCACTGCAGATGGTGACTGCAGCCATGAAATTAAAAGATGCTTACTCCTTGGAAGAAAAATTATGAGTAACCTAGATAGTATATTCAAAAGCAGAGACATTACTTTGCTGACTAAGGTCCGTCTAGTCAAGGCTATGGTTTTTCCAGTGGTCATGTATGGATGTGAGAGCTGGACTGTGAAGAAAGCTGAGTGCTGAAGAATTGATACCTTTGAACTGTGGTGTTGGAGTAGACTCTTGAGAGACCCTTGGGCTGCAAGGAGATCCAACCAGTCCATTCTGAAGGAGATCAGGCCTGGGATTTCTTTGGAAGGAATGATTGTAAAGCTGAAACTCCAGTACTGTGGCCACCTCAGGCAAAGAGTTGACTCATTGGTAAAGACTCTGATGCTGGGATGGATTGGGGGCAGGAGGAGAAGGGGACGACAGAGGATGAGATGTCTGGATGGCATCATGGACTCAATGGACGTGAATCTGAGTGAACTCCGGGAGATGGTGATGGACAGGGAGGCCTGGTGTGCTGCGATTCATGGGTTCACAAAGAGTTGGACACGACTGAGCAACTGAACTTAACTGAACTGAACAGAAGCAGAAGATATTAAGAAGAGACAGCAAGAATGCAGAGAACTATACAAAAAAGATCTTGATTATCCAGATAACCTTGATTGTGTCACTCATCTACAGCCAGACATCCTAGAGTGTGAAGTCAGTGGGCCTTAGGAGCATCTCTATGAACAAAGCTAGTGGTGGTGAAAGAATTCCAGTTAAGCTATTTCGACTCCTATAAGATGATGCTGTTAAAGTGTTGCACTCAATGTTTCAGCAAATTGGAAAACTCATCAGTAGACACAAGACTGGAAAAGGTCAGTTTTCATTCCAATCCCAAAGAAAGACACTGCCAAAGAATGTTCAAACTACCTCACAATTGTCATATCACACACTAGCAAAGTAATACTGAAAATTATCCAATCTAGGCTTCACAGTATGTGAACTGAGAATTTTCAGATGTCCAAACTGAATTTAGAAAAGGCAGAGGAACAAGAGATCAAATTTCCAACATCCGTTGGATCATAGAAAAAGCAAGAGAATGCTAAAAAAACATCTACTTCTGCTTCATTGACTATGCTAAAGTCTTTGACTGTGTGGATCACAGAAACCTGTGGAAAATTCTTTAAGAGATGGGAATACCAGACCACCTTACCTGCCTCCTGAGAAATCTGTATGCTGGTCAAGAAGCAACAGTTCAACTCAGGCATGGAACAAACAACTGGATCCAGATTGGGAAAGGAGTAGGTCAAGTTAAGGCTGTATATTGTCACCCTGCTTATTTAACTTCTATGCAGAGTACATCATGAGATATGTTGGACTGAATGAAGCACAAGCTGGAATCAAGTTTGCCATAAGAAATATCAATAACCTCAGATATGCAGATGGCACCACTCCATGGCAGGAAGCAAAGAGCTTCTTAATTAAGATGAAAGAGGAGAGTAAAAATACTAGCTCAAAATTCAACATTCAAAAAACTAAAATCATGGCATCCAGTTCCATCATTTCATGGTAAATAGATAGGGAAACAAAGGAAACAGTGACAGACTTTATTTTCTTGGGCTCCAAAATCACTGTGGACCTTGACTGAAGCTAGACAGCATATTAAAAAGCAGAGACATTACTTTGCTGACAAAAGTCTGTCTAGTCAAAACTATGGTTTTTCCAGTAGACCATAAAGAAAGCTGAGCATTAAAGAACTGATGCTTTTGAACTGTGGTGTTGGAGAAGATTCTTGAGAGTCCCTTGGACTGCAAGGAGATCAAACCAGGCCATCCTAAAGCAAATCACTCCTAAATGTTCATTGGAAGGTCTGATACTTAAGCTGATGCTCCAATACTTTGGCCACCTGATGCAAAAACCTGACTCATTGGAAGAAATCTTGATGCTGGGAAAGACTGAAGGGAGGAGGAGAAGGGGATAATAGAGGAAGAGTGGCTGGATGGCATCAACGACTCAATGGACATGAGTTTGAATAAGCTCTGGGATTTGGTGATGGACAGGGAAGCCTCGTGTGCTGTGGTTCATGGGGTCACAAAGAGTCGTATATGACCAAGTGACTGAAATGACTAAATGACTAATAAAATAAATAACTAATAAGAACCTACTATATAGCACAGGGAATTCTATTTAATACTCTGTGGTGTCCTAAATGGAAAGGAAATCCAAAAAGAAGGGTATATATATATGTATGCCTAGTTGATTCAGTTTGCTATATTGTAAAGCAACTACACTGCAATTAAATTGAAAAAAAAAGTATAGATAGAAAAAAGAAGTAACTATGATATGTTGAAAATAGACTGTCAGATAGGAGTGGGGCACAAATAGAAGACAAGAGACCCACTGAAATAATAAAAGGTTAAAATACAGAAGTGATTAGAATGAGAGTCTTAGCGGTGGATGAGGTGAGACGTAGTAACAAGGACCTGGCTTGGTTTGGCTTTAGTAGAAAGGAAAGGGTTTGAACTAAATGAAGATGGATAGGGCTTATTAACTGTAAATATGGGATATGGATGAAGGAATGTTTAATCACCGCTCTCAGTTTTCTACTTAGGATGACTGAGAGCGCTGCACTGACCTTAAAAGAAACATGTAAGTCAGAAGCAGGGCCTAATGTGAAGGAAGAACAGCTGGTTTTAATCACACTAAATGGGAGAAGCTAGTGAACTCTAGCAAGTCATAGAACTCAGAGAAGATATTGGTACAAAAAACTACACATACATAAAAATGTATGGACAGACACAGGTGTTGTGGCCTGAAATTTATCAAGTTATGGGGAGGGCATCTTAAAGAAAACTAAAGTAATATTATAAATACAAAATTCTGTTTGGAATTTTGAACTTGACTCATGAAAGTGAGAGGCATACGAGTTTAAATATCAGTACGAATCCATCTTTTGTGATACCATGGAATGACTGAAATCTCCAAAGGAGTGCACTAGATTTGGCTGTCACTTTTGGCAATAATAATAATAATAATAAACACTCTTAAAAAGAGGAGAAAGTGGAAGAAGAACCAAGATAAAGCACCATCACTAGAGGCCAAGATTTGATTTCAGGAAGTAAAAAGGTGCCTGGAATGACCAAATATCTATAATTGTCTGTTTGACAAACATCATGCTAGATGCTGGCATCCTGTCACCACGGGATATAATGATTAGGGTCTATTTCAAGAGACTGGTCAAAGTCAGATTACGAAGGCTCACAAATGATCCAGAAGACAAAAATAAAGAGAGTACTCATCTAAGAAACATATCCACCGTGATTACCTGATTTTCTTACATCCCATAAGTATAGGCTTATTATAAGCAAATCACTGCTTTAATGGCTGAGAATGAAAATGTACTGACTCTGAAAATACATTAAATTTCTTACCCGTTAGAGGTGACTTAGTGTATCTGAGACCAAGGACTGTAATTCCCTCAGAGAATTTTCTACTTAACTGATCTTATGTGTCTTTGAATAATTCATTTGAATTTACTTATAGAGTTTGCCTCTTTTTTGTTTGTTTGTTTTTTGTTTTCAGGCCAGCAGGTTTTCTGTTCCCTGAGACCTCAAGGAGGTCTCACATATATTTCTTTTTATAAAGAAAGCTGAGCACTGAAGAATTGATGCTTTTGAACTGTGATGTTGGAGAAGACTCTTAAGAGTCCCTTGGACTGCAAGAAGATCCAACCAGTCCACCCTAAAGGAAATCAGTCCTGAATATTCATTGGAAGGACTGATGCTGAAGCTGAAATTCCAATACTTTGGCCACTTGATGCGAAGAGCTGACTCATTTGAAAAGACCCTGATGCTGGGCAAGATTGAAGGCAGGAGGAGAAGGGGACGACAGAGGATGAGATGGTTGGATGGCATCACTAACTTGATGGCAATGGGTTTGGGTGAACTCTGGGAGTTGGTGATAGACAGGGAGGCCTGGTGTACTGCAGTTCATGAGCTCGCAAAGAGTCGGACATGGCTGAGCCACTGAACTGAACTGAGACCTCAAGACAGTTGTTAAGAAATATTCTTTTTTTTTTTCTTATTTACACAGTTACACACATTTCACTGAAAGTAAGTTTAATAATTTTTAAAACCCTCTAACTTTCTAAATTGTTTGGTGTAGGAAAAGTCAAGTGTGCTAAAATTACATTATTTTTAATTTCATTGCTTTCCTTATATTTTAGTGATTTGATAACTCTATTCTCATTTTTGTCTGTTTTGTGCAAGGTAGGAAATTTAATAGGTATTTTTCTATTAATGAATTAATCAAAATATAACTGAGTAATAAAAAATAAATGCAAAGGTGGTTTTCTTCTAGATATAATATGGATTTAATTTTTCTCTCACACACACAAGCACACACACACACATACACACTCTAAATCCATGAGAATTATGGTTTTCTTACCTGAACTTCTTTCCCTAGGGAAAAGAAAAAAGAGCCAAAACATACTAAATAAGAAAATTAATTTTAACTAACCTTGTCTTCTCTATTTTCAACCTTAATCCCCAAGTTCTGAAATAAATCAACCAGTTACTCTTACTCAATCATTGTCAAAGTTTACAAAGATTCTTCTTGAAAATAGTATTTTGAGAATCAATGCACCTTCATTTTCCTGAAGCTAGGAATAATGTCAGATCATGTTTTTGATATCACCAATAGCAACTATTTTTTAAATTTTTATTTTCTCTCAAAAAATTCTATTTTCTATTATTTAAAAAAGTTTGTAATGAAGTATCGTTGATTTACAATGTTGTACTAGTTTCTGGAGTATAGCAAAGTGATTCATATATATATATATATATATATATACATATATATAATTATATTTCATACTAGTTTCTGTTATGCTTTATTATAGGCAATTAAATATATTTCCCAATGCCAATTGGTAGAACCTTGTTTTATGTTTTGTTTTTTTATCTTTTTTTTTTTTTGGCCCCACCAAGTGGCATTCAGGATCTTAGTGCCCAGAGCAGGGATCAAACCTGTGCCTCACTGCAGCGGAAGTTCAGAGTCTTAACCCTTGGGCTGCCATGGACATCCCTGTTTATCTGTTTTATTCATAGTAGTGGGTACACGCTAATCCCAAACTCCTAATTGATTCCTCTTCATCCACTCTCCCCTTGGTAACCACAAATTTGTTTTCTACATCTGTGAGTCCATCCCTTCCCTGTAAATAAGTTCATTTTTATCATAGTTTACATTCCATATATAAGTGGTACCATGTATCTTTCTCTTTCTGGCTGACTTTACTTAATATGGCAATCTCTAGTTTCATTGATGTTGCTGCAAATGGCATGATTTAATTCTTCTTTATGGCTGAGTAATACTTTATTATATATATATATATATGTTTATATATTACATCTTTTTATCCATTCGTTTGTTGATGGATGTTTAGGTTGCTTCCATGTTTGGCTATTATAAATAATGCTGCTGAGAACACTGGAGTGACACTTAGATACATACAGCAAACTTGTGAGAGAAGACAGAAAGAAGACTGTGCCACTGGGGTGCCTGAGCTTGAATACAGAACCTTTACTACCTCCCTGGGTGACTTCAGGCATGGCATCCTATCTTTCATAATTCTATTTCTATTTAAAATAAGAATAAGCATTCTTACTTTGAAGGGATTTGAGTTAATACATGCCCAACATTGATGTATAAGCAGATTTGTTAGCATTTGTGTTCATAACCAGTAGGGATTAAATACTGAGAGAAATTAGAATTTATTTTTAAAATTTTATACAAAGCAATATAAGCTATTTTGTACTTTTCCTCAAAGTTTTTGATTCTGGGCTTGACTTGCTATTTTAGTGTCTTCAGGATTTAGGATTGAGGACTGGAAGAAACACAAGCTGGAATCAAGATTGCCGGGAGAAATATCAATAACCTCAGCTTTGCAGATGACACCACCCTTATGGCAGAAAGTGAAGAGGAGCTAAAAAGCCTCTTAATGAAAGTGAAAGAGGAGAGTGAAAAAGTTGGCTTAAAGCTCAACATTCAGACAATGAAGATAATGGCATCTGGTCCCATCACTTCATGGGAAATAGATGGGGAAACAGTGGAAACAGTGTCAGACTTTATTTTTGGGGGCTCCAAAATCACTGCAGATGGTGACTGCAGCCATGAAATTAAATGATGTTTACTCCTTGGAAGAAAAGTTATGACCAACCTATATAGTATATTCAAAAGCAGAGACATTACTTTGCCGACTAAGGTCCGTCTAGTCAAGGCTATGGTTTTTCCAGTAGTCATGTATGGATGTGAGAGTTGGACTGTGAAGAAGGCTGAGCGCCAAANCATCACTTCATGGGAAATAGATGGGGAAACAGTGGAAACAGTGTCAGACTTTATTTTTGGGGGCTCCAAAATCACTGCAGATGGTGACTGCAGCCATGAAATTAAATGATGTTTACTCCTTGGAAGAAAAGTTATGACCAACCTATATAGTATATTCAAAAGCAGAGACATTACTTTGCCGACTAAGGTCCGTCTAGTCAAGGCTATGGTTTTTCCAGTGGTCATGTATGGATGTGAGTGTTGGACTGTGAAGAAGGCTGAGCGCCAAAGAATTGATGCTTTTGAACTGTGGTGTTGGAGAAGACTCTTGAGAGTCCCTTGGACTGCAAGGAGATCCACCTTGGGATTTCTTTGGAAGGAATGATGCTAAAGCTGAAACTCCAGTATTTTGGCCCCCTCATGCAAAGAGTTGACTCATAGAAAAAGACTCTGATGCTGGGAGGGATTGGCGGCAGGAGGAGAAGGTGACGACCGAGGATGAGATGGCTGGATGGCATCATGGACTTGATGGACATGAGTCTGAGTGAACTCCAGGAGATGGTGATGGACAGGGAGGCCTGGCATGCTGTGATTCATGGGGTAGCAAAGAGTCGGACATAACTGAGTGACTTAACTGAACTGATACATATCTTTACTGTATGATCTATAGGAAAAAATTTTCTTGAACATCTAGTTTATTGCATTTGTGCCATTTTCTCTCCATTCAGAGGTTCTACTTTCATCATTAAGCAATCATCATCTCAATTTAACTTTGATCAAAAACTTGATCTAGTTATTAAACTAAAGTGTAAAGACCCATACCTTTAAGTTCTATCTCTTAACAGGTTGCCAACTTGTAAGTTAAATAATAAAACTCAGAACATTGGATTTCAAAAATACAGCACTTTGGAAAGAAACCCACAAGCAGATTCTTTCCCCTTTTTTGTGATAGAGTGGTAAAGTTGTCTAACTTTTATTTTTCAATATTTTTACTTAATCTGTGATAAGCAGTTAAGAGACAAGTGTATATTCATTAATTGGTTTGTTCAGTATTTACTCAGCAAGTATTTATTAACACAAGCTACTGCTCCCGCTCTTGTCTTTAGGGATATAACAGTTACCAAAATTTTTTCATCCTTCTTGGAGTTAAATTATTAACAAAGAATAAACATACACAAATAATTAATTTCACATTTCATTTAACTTTATTAATACTCACTAAAAGTCACTATTTGTCCCCATTGTCAAATGAGAAACTGAGACACTGAAGACTAAGAAATTTAATGATGAGTATGGGTTACAGAGCTTCAAAGTAAACTTACACGTATATCATCACCAAGACCATGATTTTCAGCCAAACCTTTTCATGTGGATATTCATGACTACCACTTCCTTCCCATGTTTTCAGCATGTCTCCTGAGGCTTTGTTCATTTGTATTTAACTTGCTTACTTAAATCTCTCATTTAATGACAAAAAGCTCCCTTGACCCCATATGACCTCTACCCACTATTCCACTTCTCTCTCTTCACAGTCTGGTTTGTTGAAAGAGTTGTTTATTCTCACAGTCACTACTTCCTGGTCTAACATTTATTCATGAAATTTATTACAGCCTGGTTTTTACTTCCCTCACTCAAATGAAACATTTTGTTAGTAGATTCAATGATCACTTGTCAGTCCTTATTTATATACCAGGGACAAAGTTACTATCAATCAAATCATGCAATTACAATGCAATTAACATAAACAGTTTAGGGAATAAGTACAATCAGTTCTTGGTAGGCCTATAGATCAAGATTCAATATGCCATGGCCAAAATTACCATATTCCCTAGATGGTCAAATTTTGATAACAGGATATGTCAGTTCAGAGTATATTATTTGTAAGTACTTCTATTTTTATTTCACAGTTTTCCAGCAGTTCATACTTCAGCTACTGGCTTACTGAACTAGATATGAGAAATTCACAAAAGTTTAAATAAACTAAAGTTATTTATATCAGTGGACAAGAGAAGCAGTTGAAAATTTTTAGAGCAATAAAGGAAACATAGTTAAAGCCAAAGAAACAGATCAAGAGGACTTTTAGGAAGTTTAGATGCATAACATTAGTTTATACATCCCCAACTCAGTCACCATAGGATGTTTAACAATGTCAACATTTTCAAGATGTTTTAGAATGATATGGGGCTACTTTTGTTATCATTTTACATGTAAAGTTGTCTCACTTTCATTCAGAATGTATCTAATTATTGGTCAAATTTAAGTGTACTGACTGTAAACGGGTGCAAAATCTGACTTTTCTTTCACANTGTTAGTAGATTCAATGATCACTTGTCAGTCCTTATTTATATGCCAGGGACAAAGTTACTATCAATCAAATCATGCAATTACAATGCAATTAACATAAACAGTTTAGGGAATAAGTACAATCAGTTCTTGGTAGGCCTATAGATCAAGATTCAATATGCCATGGCCAAAATTACCATATTCCCTAGATGGTCAAATTTTGATAACAGGATATGTCAGTTCAGAGTATATTATTTGTAAGTACTTCTATTTTTATTTCACAATTTTCCAGCAGTTCATACTTCAGCTACTGGCTTACTGAACTAGATATGAGAAATTCACAAAAGTTTAAATAAACTAAAGTTATTTATATCAGTGGACAAGAGAAGCAGTTGAAAATTTTTAGAGCAATAAAGGAAACATAGTTAAAGCCAAAGAAACAGATCAAGAGGACTTTTAGGAAGTTTAGATGCATAACATTAGTTTATACATCCCCAACTCAGTCACCATAGGATGTTTAACAATGTCAACATTTTCAAGATGTTTTAGAATGATATGGGGCTACTTTTGTTATCATTTTACATGTAAAGTTGTCTCACTTTCATTCAGAATGTATCTAATTATTGGTCAAATTTAAGTGTACTGACTGTAAACGGGTGCAAAATCTGTCTTTTCTTTCACATTCAAGCCATTAAAAATGCTTTTTGCGCTGCCTAATCACTTTCTTCCCTCCTCCATCAAAATGACTATATCTCACTTTTTCCCCAGGCCTTAACCTTTGAAAATCCTTCCTAACACTAGCTGCCCTCATAATATACAACCCTAATTTAAGTTAGTTATCTCCCCTTGTATTCTGAATACCCTATACTCACTGTCTCCTCACATAAGAGCATTTATCACACTACATTGTAATTGCTTGGAAATCTTTCCGACCTCAACTTCTCCCTCTTTTCAAGAACTTTAAGATCTCCAAGGACAAAGATCATCTTTTCTATTTCATTATTTTCATCAGAACCTAGCAGAAATGAATATAAGCATTTAGTAAATATT
Source organism: Damaliscus lunatus (assembly GCA_006408505.1). NCBI lineage: Eukaryota > Metazoa > Chordata > Mammalia > Artiodactyla > Bovidae > Damaliscus > Damaliscus lunatus. Next base: position 79,772 of record SJXP01003132.1, on the reverse strand, counting down.
TGCTGATTGAATCAATTAGTAATTAACTTAATGAATGAATGATTGAATGAACTACGCTGCATTTCAATGCCCACCCCAAGATGCTCTAGAGAAAACTGTTCACAATTGGTGGGGTAACATGTATGAAGTTTTCCCAAGAACATTTTCTCAGGGCAAAATCTTGAGTACGCTCCTTCTCCACCACAGTCTCTGCCCTCTAGAGTATAATTAATTTTCTGGGAGTTTTCCCTGATAGCTCAGTGAGTAAAGAACCTGCCTGTAATGCAGTAGACGTCTGCAGGATTGACCCCTGAGTTGGGAAGATCCCCTGGAGGAGGAAATGTCAATCCACTCCAATATTCTTGCCTGAAAAATCCCATGAACAGAGGAGCCTCATGGGCTATAGTCTAGAGGGTTGCAAAGAGTCAGATATGACTGAGCATGCACGTTAACACATTAGAAGGCATGACAGTTTTGAAAAGGCTGCACAAAAAAGCAATCTAATCCACCTTCCACTGAGCTTCTGTGCTGTAGAAGGAAAATAAGGGATGTATAGTGATTGCAAAGATAGCACTGATGGATATCCAGGTACAAATGAGCCAGGTAAGTACTCTCTGAGTCTTGGCATGAGCAAATCCAAATGGATCTCTCAAATCAGATCATAATTCACTAGATACGGCTCTTTGTGGTAGCGAGTGTGCTCAGTCAGGTCCGACTCTCTGTGACCCCATGGACTGTAGCCCACCAGCCTCCTCTGTCCATGGGATTTTCCAGGCAAGAATACTGGAGTGGGTTGCCATTTCCTTTTTTAAGATCTTTGTGGTAGATGAATTTTAAAATTTTAGGTTACAGTGGGCAGTTACACACAATGGTTTTGTTTGGAAAGGTTTTGTTTTGACATTTGACTGCCTTCAGGATTTCTATCAAAAATGCTCATGCTACAACTATAATGTGGGTTCACATGGTGCCTGACTGTTATCTTTTTGCATTTGAGAAATTTGAGATAATTGAGATAATTAAATACCTCATTTCTCTGAATTCTGAGTAATTAATGAAGTGTGTAGGAATTAGCAGCTGGAGGTAACACACTGATATTTTCCTTGATCATTGTCCACAGGAAGTGTTTAAAATAAGAAAATCATTCATTACTTGCTCTACTTATCAGCATTAGTTTAAAAATGCAAGAGAAATAGGAAAATATGGTGGTTTGTGGTGAGTTTCTTCTTATGCTTTATTTTTTTTTCAAACCTCTAGTTCAATAACTATATGTTCTTACAAGTGAGGAGTTCTACCCTGGCAGATAACAGGTGCCAGCACCAGAGTGTGCTATATTAACAGACTGTGTGCCATAGGAAACTGAGGCATGCCGTCTTTTGTCATGAATTTGCAATCAGAAACTTAAACTTTGTGTATCAAAGTTATCAATTGTCAAAATTCTCTATAAATGCTGGAAATGCAGGCAAAATCAGTCGGAAAGCAAAAGCACTCTCCTAAACCAGATGTTTATGAATTATATTTTTTCTTTTTAACTCTGCAGAATGCCTGAAATTCCAGTGTGTCCAAAGTGATGGATGTTATCAGAGTATATGCTTATCTCCTTCCTCTGTGGCTCTGCAATTTCTACTCATTGCAAGTATCACTTCTCACCAACAGTCCATACCTAGAATCTTAATAACCACTCACTCTCTTAAATGATCCAGTTCTCCCAGCCCTTTGCCAAAGTGTCTCTAACCATAACTGTTAGAAGACTTCTTTTGAAAGTAATTTTAAATGTTTTCTCTTGTGATGGATTAACCGTTGATCACTATCTAAAGAGATGTTTTTCATAAATATTCTCTTCATAAACTTTCAAACTAGTGCACAATTTTAAGGGTAACCATGAACTAGGCAATATTCTACTGTCTTCTGCAAGCCCATGTGAGTTGAGGATCCTCTTAAGAGGACAACACTAACCTCTTAATTATATTATTGTTCAAAATAAATCCTGCTACTGCTAAGTCACTTCAGTCATGTCTAACTCTGTGTGACCCCATAGATGGCAGCCCACCAGGCTCCCCTATCCCTGGTATTCCCCAGGCAAGAACACTGGAGTGGGTTGTCATTTATTCTCCAATGCATGAAAATGAAAGTGAAGTCTCTCAGTCGTGTCCAACCCTCAGCGACCCCATGGACTGCAGCCTACCAGGCTCCTCCGTCCATGGTATTTTCTAGCCAAGAGTACTGGAGTGGGTTGACATTGCCTTCCCCAAAATGTATTCTAGCTTTTGTGAATTTTCAGTACTCAAACTTATCTCTATAGGAAAGAACACTAAGGTCTGAAATTTCTCTTCCAAATGATAGTTGCCTAATTCACCTTCTTCAAAAGGGAAACAACATAGCAAAAAAAAAGAAAGAAAAAAAGAGTTGAACTAAAGACCACAGTGACTCAAAGATTCCAGAAGTCCAATAAGACTAGAAAATTGTTCTAACTGACATGAGGAGCCTAAACATTTATGTTTATATTAACCTCTTAAAATAAAACCTCAACTCTGCAAATGTCACTGCTTTCTAAGGTTCAGGGAAGTTCAATACAAAAAAAGTAGATTCTCTTTAGAAATAAAAGGAATTACAAATTAACTCTGAAGAACCTCTTCCCTTCCTTGGAAATCGTTGAAGCCCCTCCCTTCAAGGAACTACAGCCAGCTCCCTGTCCTTCACCTGATGTGATGCTAATTATACACCTGTCAGCCTACCTACTCTATTTAGAAGGCAAGCTGCACATTTTCTAACAACCCACCACTTAGTTCTCTTCCAATTTTTAAATAATGCTGACTGGTACTTTTTAATTAAGATTTGACAGTTGAAATTTGCATTCCAAAGGCTCATTGACTTCTATGGAATTAGATTGCCTATTTGCTCTACACAGACACACACATACACACACACACACCACCACCAACTCCAGTCATTCCTAGGCCACACTGTTAAATGTACAAATATATTATCCTCTGCTTGGTCTTCAGTATCGCAAGTTCTGTGGACTATAGAAAATTTGGCCTTTAAGCCATTTAAATTGGCATTTGCAATTTGATGTTTTGTTAATGCAGTATAATTTGGCATGATGGAGAATTTGGATAACTGTTAAAATACTTGTTCTTGTCATATTCATTATTAATTTATATTAGCTACAAGCAAAGGAATTTTTTACAGCTTACTGGATTTTTTTCTCTTGTTACTGTGGCTAACACTGAGACTTTGATATGTGCATATTAAGTGACAGATACTACATAGACAGCTAAATTTTTCAGTCATAGCAGAAAAATCTATGATTTTTCTTGGAAGGTAAATCCAAGATTCACAGAAAATTATGATAATGCCAGTGTTTTTATTTGCAATAACCAAAAGCTTACTCTATTAACATAAATGAACTGATTTTCTACATATTTTAACAGCATATAAAATAGCTATCAGTTTTTAAATATATTACTTACCAGCTATGCTGATAGCAGAAATGACTTTTCACAGTCAATAGAATTTTAAAATATTTTCCATTATATATCAAATAGTATCGTGTTACATATCAGAAACATTGTGCTGCTACAAATGAAGGAATAAAACATATTTTAGAAGCAAAGTTGTGTTACTTAACCAAAAAAAAGAGGTTAATTGCTAAACTACATATGAATATAGAATTCAACTTATGCCTAAATGTGTTTAAAGATTGCTAAACAATTCATCACAACAGCTGATATTTCAGTCATTGTGGAGTGGTTATATCTCAAATCACAAAAACCTCCTTTGGTCTCAATCTACCAGAAATCAGTAATGGAAGCAAGAGTAGAATTGAATACAGGAAGAATTTTTGTTTTGTTAAATATCCAAGTCCACTAAACCATGTTAATTAAATTTATACAATATAAGTCAAAGTATTGTTTCTATTCAGTTCTGTTCAGTTCAGTCGCTCAGTCGTGTCTGACTCCTTGTGACCCCATGAATCGCAGCACGCCATGCCCCCCTGTCCATCACCAACTCCCAGAGTTAACTCAGACTCATGTCCATCGAGTCTGTGATGCCATCCAGCCATCTCATTCTGGGTCGTCCCCTTCTCTTCCTGCCCCCAATCCCTCCCAGCATCTGACTCTTTTCCAAAGAGTCAACTCTTTGCATGAGGTGGCCAAAGTACTGGAGTTTCAGCTTCAGCATCATTCCTTCCAAAGAAATCCCAGGGCTGATCTCCTTCAGGATGGACTGGTTGGATATCCTTGCAGTCCAAGGGACTCTCAAGAGTCTTCTCCAACACCACAGTTCAAAAGCATCAATTCTTTGGCTCTCAGCCTTCTTCACAATGTAATATTACTCAGTCAGGAAAAGAATAAAATTTTGCCATTTGCAATAACCTGATAAGATGTAGAGTACATGATGCTTAGTGAAATAAGTTAGACAGAGAGAAATAAATAATCTATGTTATGACATGTGATATATAAGAAATAAAATAATAAATGAGAGAAAATGGGCTGGACAAAATGGGGTAGGAGATAAATACAAATTGCTAATTACTATGTATAAAATAAATACAAATTGCTATGTATAAGATAAACAAGCAATGAAGATATGTTGTACAACACAGGAAAACATGTCCTTTTTTGAAATATTTTAAAATGGAGTGTAATCTATATAAACATTGACTCACTACAGTATATATCTGAAACTAATATAATATTGTAAATTAGTTATACATCAATTAAAAACAGAAATCAACAAAGGGCAAATTAAATACAAAGCAAACAGAAGGAAGGAAATAAAGAGCAGAAAGTAATAAAAGTAATATAATTAAAAACAAAAACAATAAAAAGTCAAAGAAACCCAGAAGCTTTTGAAAAGTTTGATAAAATTGATAAACCTCTAGCCAGACTGATGAAGGAATAAAAAAGAAAAATGACACAAATTTTAAATTTAAGCAATGAAAGAGGCAATGTCAATACAGATCCTAAAGACATTACAAAGGTAATAAACGGTTACTAAGGACAATTCTGTTGGGAGCCAGCGTGAGGAACTCCGCCCATGGCAAAGGTCATGAGGAAAGAGGCTTGGCATACGCAAAGGCGTGATCAAGCCTCAGGAAACCCCCTGTTCCCGAGCATCTACCCCAAAACCAGAGTCTGTTTTATGCTCTCCCCCATAACCATTTCTCTCAGAGAAGGAATAAATGTGCAGCTCCAAGGCAATAAAAATTCCTGGGCGTGACAAGAGTGTTTCAGCTTACGGACTGCTCTGAAGGTTATCTAGCCCGCCTGTGTAGGTTCGTCTGGCCACACGTGATTGTTTACAGCCTCCCAATCTGAGAGGCAAGAGATGTTTTAGACTTACTAAAGGCAAATTCTTTTGGGGGTTAGAAATTATTAGTATAGTGTGTTGGTTAGGAATTATATTGGTGAAGGGTTTTTCATTTGTTGTGCCAATAATTGCTGCTAATTCCCTGCTCTGGGTGGGACAAGGATGTCTCAGGTCAAACCTCTCTGCTGACAGACTAGCTTGTGTGACAGGATTATCCATACTCCTGCCACATGATTGTTTACTACTTCTTAACCATAAACAGCACAGAGAGTTTTGGAGTATTTTGAGAGTCTTAATTAGCATAGGGCTTTTTCTTCTTGTTGAGTCAATGATTGCCGCCAGGCCTCCATATCCTTAGGCACCTGGGAATATATTAATCAATGTATTTGGAATATAGAAAAGGAAATATAGTAGTTTTTGATGTTAGCAATACTAGACTTTTTGAGTTAATGGATTTTCTCTTTTGTAATAGATCACTGTACTTTGTTATAAATCACTGTGTCCTTGCCATGTAAAAATGTAACTTGATCACTATCTTAAGACTAGATCTTAAGGGGAGGATTGGTGAAAGGATTTTCATTTGTTGGGTTGATGTTTGCTGCTAAATCTCCACGTTCCCTGCCCTTATAATGAATATAACTAACATATAGGAGAAATAAGTATTAACCTTTAAGCATATAGGAGAAATAAATATTAACCTTTAAGCATATAGGAGAGATAGGTATTAACCTTTAAGATTAATCCTGTTAACCTTGGGTTAAATAAGTTCCTTTCTTGATTGTAACTCACTACACCCTCACCCTATAGGAATGCAACTTTATCTGGAGGGTGGTGCCTGGTTTAAGAAAAAACACCCTTGGAAGAAATAAGGTTTTTGGTTATCAGAAAGAAAGGATCATAGAATGTCAGCAGGTCTCACTCATGGCCAGAAGATGATGTAATATCCCTAAGACCCCCGCGTGACTCTGTATTCATCCCTATGTGTAACAAAAGGTATATAAGCAGACCCCAAAATAAAGAAATCGGATCAGTTTCTGGAAAGACTGATTCCACCATGTTGCTTCTTTCTTGCTCCCGTTTCTCTGGCTGAATTCCCATCTGGATTCAGCCTCTTTTCCCCACTAATTCTCCTACTACACTATCTGTTTCTAATCTCTCTCTATATCTATAATTTTTCCAAAGACGCCGACGCTGTCCCCACCTTCGAATTCCCTGGATCCACCGGGGCTGGACCCCGGTAAAATTCTATGACCATAAATTCATGTAAGTAAACTTAGCTAATTTCTTGAAGAACACAAGCTATAAAAACTTGGAAAGATCAATAATTTAGATAATACCATATTCACTAAATAAATTGAATTCATTAAATATGTCAATGAGAAACCTCCAGGCACAGATGATTTTATCCATAAATTCTATAAAATATTTAAGGGTGAAAGAATACCAATTATGTCAAAAATCTTCCAGAAAATAGAAAAGAATCAAATATTCCCTAATTTATTTTTATGAGGCAAGATTTTTCCTGATACCAAAATCAGACAATGACATTACAAGATAAGGATATTAAGTACAGACTTAATTTTCTCATGAATATAGGAGCAAATTTTCTTAATTTATTATTAGCAAACCAATCCAGGAAATATAAGTTAAATGTCATGAATGAGTGGGAGTTTTCTAAGAAACGAAGACTGTTTCAAAATTTAAAAATCAGTCAACATAATTTACCATGTGAAATGATTTATGTATATATGTTAGTTTAGCTATATAGAAAATCCCTTGGAACCCACAACAACAACAACAAAGCTCATGAAATTAATATATTTAGGTTGCAAATTTCAAGGTCTATAGAAATTAAATGCTTTTTTCCCTATGTACTAGCAAAAATAATTAAAAATTGAAATTAAAGAAATCATATCATTTAAAGTAGCATTAAAGTTATGAAATACTTAGATATAAACCTAATAAGCTATGTGCAAGATACAAATGCTAGAAATTACAAAGCAAAGACAAAAAATGATTCAAAGGCTTAAGTAAATCAAGAGAGTGATAGTGTTCATGGTGTGGAAGACATAATATTTTAAAGATGTTAATCTCTTGTATTAGTGAAGATTCTCCAGAAAAAAGAACCAGTAAGATGTATGTGTGTGTGTGTGTGTGTGTGTGTGTGTGTGTGTGTGTGTGTGTGTGACAGAGAGAGAGAGAGAGAGAGTGAGACTTTGGATTAGGCAGCTATTTCTTGAATATGCCTCCAAAAGTAAAAATTTATAAAAGGAAAAAAGTGTATAAATTGAACTTCATCAAAATTAAAAAATTATCTGTGAAATCATGATGGCAAGAATGAAAAGGGAAGGTTACAAAATATAAGTAAGTATTTGCAAAACAAATATCTGACAAAAGACTTCTATCCAGAATATATAAAATTCAGTAAAAATAGAGTTTTAAAAATTAAAACAACTGAAAAAAGATTTGAACAAATACTTCATCAAATAAAATATACTGATGGCCGATACGCACATGAAAATATGTTCAACATCATTAGTAATCAAAGAAAAGCAAATAATATCTATAAAGTTATGCTACTACAACTTATTGAAATGGATAAAATTAAAGAATAAAATACTTGACAGTACAAACGCTAGGGAAGAATCTCTCATCATATTGGTGTAAATACAAAATGTTACAGACATATTGGAAAACAATTTAGTGTTTGGCATTCTTATAATACTAAAACTTTGCTTATTATATGATCCAGCAATTCCACGCTTCTTATTTACCTAAGAGAAATGACTTATACATGACTGTTTATCAGGGGTTTATCCATAATCTCTCAAACTGGAAACAACCCAAATATCCTTCAACTATGAATGGATAAACAAAATGTGATAGTCATACATATCCCATAACAAAAAGGAATTTACTGAAACATGCAAAAATCTGTATGCATTGTTGCAAGTAAAGGAAGCCAGACTCAAAAGACTAGATACTAAATGAATCCTGTCATAGAACTTCAGTAAAAGGCAAACTGTAGTAACAGAGGGGCTTCCCAGGTGGCGCTAGCAGTGAAAGAACACGTCTACCAATGCAGGTGACAAGAAAGGTGGATTCATCTCTGGGTAGGGGAGATCCCCTGGAGGAGGGCACTGCAACTCCCACTATCATCCCTGCCTGGTGGGCTACAGTCCATAGTGTTGCAAAGAGTGGAACAGGACTGAAGTGACTTAACATACACGTATGCACACAGTAACAGAAAATATATCTGTGATTTGGAGAATGGGTTGACACAAAGGCACAACATTAAGTGATTGTGGCAATAGTCACACGATTGCAAGAAACTGTCAAAACCAAAGAACTCTACACACACGAAAATGTAAATTTTATTATTTTCAAATAAAATAATTGATTAAATATATAACAATAAAAAAAGATCAGCAATGGAATCTCTCAGAGTTTTCATTTTAATTGGCCTTAGTGTGTATTCTGGGCATTAGTAGCTTTTGTTTGTTTAATTTTCATCTCTTTCGGTTTGCACAAAATGCAAGGGGAAGTTATCACTTAATTCTCCTTCATGGATGGATGGATTGGAATCTTCAGATTCCGTTCTAAAAATCAAAGAGTAAATGTATCACAAGTTTAGAAAGGTGATTCCTGTGGGGTACTAAAAATACCACCGAACTGCAAGTCGGAAGACCTGTATTTGCAGTTCTGGCTCTATCACCTACTGCAGTCTGTTCTTGGGCAAGTAACATGGCAGCTTCTGGTGTACTTGCTCTGTTTATTACGTAAGAGGTTTGACCTCATGGGCTGTACTCTCTCTTCTCCTCTGCCATGCTAGGATACGGGAGATCAAGATTCCAGCTCTGGATTGTTCCTTAATTTGGTGTGTAGCTTTCAAAACCATCACTTTAATTCTTCTGAGTCTCAAATTCTTCACCTGTTAAGTTGGAAAAAGCAGAACAGAAAGAAATCTATATACTACTTCTCCCTGTGATCTTTTTGTTGTAGTTTAGTCATTAAGTCAAGCCAAACTCTTTGTGACCCCATAGACTGTAGCCCACCAAGCTCCTCTGTCCCTGGGATTTCCAAGGCAAGAACACTGAAGTGGGTTGCCATTTCCTTTGCTAGGGGATCTCCCTGACCCAGGGATCGAATCTGCATTACATTGCATCATCTCCTGCATTGCAGGTGGATTCTTTATCACTGAGCCACCTGGGAAGCCTCTCTTACCACACAGTAAAATAGAAACTTCTATTCTCTTGAAAATAATCAATAGAAACCACTAACTACCCTCTCTCCACTTTTTACTGGCTTCTCCCCACAGGCACTAAGAATAATCTATCAAGTTGTTAAAATGGCAAGAAGCTGATGGCCATTTATATTAGTGTGTGGAAGGGAGGGTAATATGCTAAAGGCCATTTGCAAAGGTGCCTCTTCCTCTAGGGGCTCTCTGCTCTTACCTCGGTATGCTTCAAATCATGATCCTCTTCTCAGCTGACCGCTGACCTATCCCACAGATAGGTCCCAAGTTCCAGGTTGGGTTGGAAGCTAGGGAGTGTGAAGAAAACCATTTTGGTTACAAACACTAGTGAAAAGATGCCTTATCACTGGATTTTTGAGGACCTGGCTGAGCTCTGACATTTTCTGATTTATCCAGGTTAGATAGTCTTACTGTGGTCAGTTTCAAGTTACCAAAATGACATCACTGAATATGAAGTTGGGTAGAGATGCTTGCTTGACTCCTGCAAACCATATAGCAGCTTTAGCACAGCACTAGCTGTAGATTCCAGTTATATAATTCAATCAAATTTTACAAGCAATAAAGCTGATACTTGGAAACAAACTACACTAAAATAATTTTCCTCCAGATTCACAGAAATGCAAAAGCTCTGTTGGTGAGTCTGTGCTCCTGATTGTTGCTGGGAGTACAAAATGGTATTAACCTATGATTAATGAGATTAATCAACATCCATGGAGAATACATAGATATTTATCTGTCACTAATCAAACACCTTTACCTGGGATGGAGTTTTGTTGGTGAACAGGATATTCACAGAACTCAGAGTATCACAGATCATTTTTTAAGCTGTCAGTGGAAAAAGTTATATTTAAAAATTTTAATGCGTATATCAATAATAATAATTTTATTAAATTTATTTCAATAAATGCAATATATATTAAACAGATACCACCTTAATTAATGAAATTAGTATTGCCAGTAATAGAAGAAACTGAAATCATGTGTCTTCTGATATGATGCACTGACCAGGACACAACATCAACCTATATAAAATTCCTGCTAAAGGCAGATTATAATACATTAAATTAGTGGGTGTTTTGCATCTGAATTTTAAAAAGTACTTATTTCGGGTTGTGCTGAGTCTTCTTTGTTTAGTTTCTCTAGCTGCAGTGAGCAGGGGCCAGTCTTAACTGCAGTGCACAGGCTTCTCACCTGAGCGGCTTCTCTAGTGGAGCACCGGCTCTAGACGTGAGAGCTTTAGTAGCTGCAGGATGTAGGCTCAGTAGTTGCAGGTATGGGCTATAGGGCAAGAGCTCAGTAGCTGTGGTACAGGGGCTTTAGTTATTCCACAGCATGTGGAATCTTCCCAGACCAGGGATTGAACCTGTGTCCCCTGCATTGGCTAGCAGATTCCTATTCACAGTCCCACCAGAGAAGTTTGTTGCATCTGGATTTTTTTAACACCATTAAGAAACTTATCTGGACAATTGGTTTGACTTTTTGAATTAGTTTTCTGAATATAGTATTTGTACCGTGATCACATAAGAGTATACTGCTTTTTGGAGATACACACTGAAATAGGGATGGGGAGTCATGAAGTGTGCAAGGTGTTCTTTAGTGGTTCAGAAAAAAATGTATGAATATGTGTTAATGAGCATAATAAAATAACAGAGAGAAAGCAAATACAGTAGTCTGCAAAGAGTTAGTGAAGCAAAGGAAAGGACAAACATGTTATTATGCCTAGGACTATTCTTTTAAATGGTTTGTAATTTTGACATTTTCAAATAAAGATATTTCCAAAATAAAGTTGAGAAATAATATATACATGGATGCAAAGTCAAATATGCATACATACATACAAATATGTTTGCTACAGTGTTGATGCAACAAAATGTTGCAAGCAAACTCAGGTTCAATATTAACAATGTCATTGAATAAACTATGTTTCTATATGATGGATTGGACTTCCCTGGTGGCTCAGACGGTAAAGCGTCTGTCTACATTGCGGGAGACCTTGGTTCGATCCCTGGGTCAGGAAGATTCCCTGGAGAAGGAAACAGTAACCCACTCTAGTACTCTTGCCTAGAAAATCCCATGGACAGAGGAGCTTGGTGCAGGCTATTGTTCATGGGGTCGCAAAGAGTTGGGCACGATTGAGCGACTTCACCTCACTTCATATGATGAATACAATAACTGAAGTGATGATATAGATTTTTAAACTTACTATAATAGACTTTGGGTATCGAGATTTCACCTAATTTGATTATATTTTCTTTTCCCTTATCACTTCTTTCTGAAATGTGTGTTTTGTTGCAAAAAGTAAAACCTTAGCATCTATAATTATAGCAAACCTGAAAATTTGTTTTAAAAGACACACAAAACATAGGTTCTTAATATCTGTTAAATATAACAAATTCTATTTCCTGATATGGATTCCAGATCTCTTGAAGAAATTTCGTGTAACTTCTACAATATGAATGTTCCTAAGTGTGAATTTTTCTAGAAGTCTACTTAGAGAATTGTTCCTTTTATAGATATAATGTTAATACATTTGATATGTAATACATTCTCTAATTTTTATTACCTGTTTCGTACTTCTTGTGTTCACTTATAACCAGTTTTCTGTTTTTGTTTTTGTTTTTAAGAATTGTGTTTTGGAAACATGTTGGCATTTTACTATTGAAAAGAGAGTTCATTTATTTTAATTAAAATGATTTTTAATAAATGCCTGTTTCTTATCAGAATATTTCTCACACTTTTTATGTGGTTGTTTAGTCCCTCAGTCCTGCCCACTCTTTGCAACTCCATCGACTGCTACACGCCAGGCTTCCCAATCCTTCACCATCTCCCAGAACATGCTCAGACACATGTCCATTGAGTTGGTGATGCCAATCCAACCACTCATCTTCCGTCGTCCACTTCTCCTCCTGTCTTCAATCTTTCCCACCATCAAGGTCTTTTCCAATGAATTGGTTCTTTGCATCAGTTGGTCAAAGTACTGGAGCTTCAATTTGATCATCAGTCCTTCCAGTGAATATTCAGGACTGATTTCCTTTAGGATGGACTGCTTTGAGCTCCTTGCAGTCCAGGGGATTCAAGAGTCTTCTCCAACATTACAGTTCAAAAGCATCAATTCTTAGGCACTCAGCTTTCTTTATGGTTCAGCTCTCACATCTATACATGACTACTGCCAAAACTATGGCTTGTTTGCAAAGTAATGTTTGTTTTTTTAATATGCTATCTAGGTTTGTCATAGTTTTTCTTCCAAGGAGCAAGCATCTTTTAATTTTGTGGCTGCAGTCACAATCCATAGTGATTTTGGAGCCCAAGAAAATAAAAGTCTGTCACTGTTTCCACTTTTTCCACATCCATTTGCCATGAAGTGATGGCACTGGATGTCATGATCTTCATTTTTTGAATGTTGAGTTTTAAGCCAGCTTTTTCATTCTCCCCTTTTACCTTCATCAAGAGGCTCTTTAATTCCTCTTCGCTTTCTGCTATCTCCACCATCTTACTCTGCACATCTGCTTTGGGGAAAGGAGATGGTAGGACAAATTGAGAAAATAGCATTGACACATAAACTACCATGTGTAAAACAGCTAGCAGGAACCTGCTATATATCACAGAGAACCTGGCCTGGCACTCAGTGACAACCTAAATGGTGGGATTGAGGGTGGATAAGAGGGAGACTCAAGGTGAAGAGAATATATGCATACAGTTATAACTGGTTCCCATTGCTGTATGACAGGAAACAAAACAACATTGTAAAACAAATATCCTCAATTAAAAAAAAAAAAGATTTTTAAGAAGTGAGAAATTGTCTACCACAAATATTTTATTGCAAAATACTATAAATTTTCTTTATTGAATATTATTTTATACAAAATATTAAACTGTATTTCACTGCCCTGTAGAAGATCAAGTTTCTTTTTAAAAGTTTTCTCTTGATTTTTTTTTTTTGTAAGTATTCTGTGACACAAGACACTTCAAAAACCCCAGCCATAAACTATCTTTTGTAGATCCAAATCTATACTTCAGGGATGAAAATATGCCCTGACCTCTTGCTGGCTTTTGTGATAAATCAAAGACTTTGTGTACCATACTGTTATCTAGAGCACAACTCTGTTTTCAGACTTTCTAAATCCTTGGATTATTTTTAAAGCATCAGAATGGTTGAAACTCAAAACCTTTGAAATGGTCCTCCAAGGGATAAGTCCTATATACCTATAGTGCTTTCTTATAATAATCTCCCTTGTGCTCTTTGGGCTCACTAGAAATAGAATCATCATCATAATAAAGCCTCTGAGATCAGGAGGCACTGTGTGAGAAGGCAGGCCATGAAAAGCAGAGCTCATGGGGCACTCTTTGACAGCTCTTATAACTCTGTTTCTGCCCCAAACTGCAGGCATCACAACAGCTGTTTTGCTTCCTCTGCTGGAAACACTGAACTCCAGCCTGACTCCCAGTGGCATCTTTTTAGAGCACAATATGCATGTCTAAGCTCCCTAGCCTGAGCAGAAGGATCATTAAACACAACCGGGAGCCAATACCACATGGTTTCCAATAGACCGGATTTCTCCAAGGCATATGGAGGGTGAAATATCAGAACAAGAATTTGCAAAGGTTGCTGCTGCTGCTGCTGCTAAGTCGCTTCAGTTGTGTCCGACTCTATGCAACCCCATAGACACCAGCCCTCCAGGCTCCCCCGTCCCTGGGATTCTCCAGGCAAGAACACTGGAGTGGGTTGCCATTTCCTTCTCCAATGCATGAAAGTGAAAAATGAAAGTGAAGTCACTGAGTCATGTCCAATTCTCAGCGACCCCATGGACTGCAGCCTACCAGGCTCCTCCATCTGGCGAATCTTAATTTCACTATTCAAGACACTTTTGATGGCCAATTTCTTCTGAGTTATCAGGGCATAAGGCAAAGGACTTTGGATTTAGATTCAAAATATTAAAGGCCAAAAAGACTGAGATCCCAGTGGCTCTAGGAAAAATATTTAATGTTTGGTAGAAATCATTATAATCTCTGACTGGTTTGTTGTGAAAATTACAAAAGATAAAAAGAAGTTGGCAAAAGCAGACAATCCAGTTAAACAATGGCCCAAAACTTGAACAGACACCTCACCAAAGACGATCTTAAGATGACAAAGGAACATATGAAAAGATATCCCATAGTATAAATCATCAGGAAAATGAAAACCAAAAAAGCAATGAGATACCTATACTCACCAATTATTGTTCAGTAGCTAGGTTTACAACTCTTTGCAACCTCATGGATTACAGCATGCCAGGCTTCCCTGTCCTTCACTGTCTCCTGGAGTTTACTCAAACTCATGTCCATTGAGTCAATGATGCCATCCAACCATCTCATCCTCTGTCTCCCGCTTCTCCTCCTGAAGTCAATCTTTTCCACCACCAGGGTCTTTTCCAATGAGTTGGCTCTTCACATCAGCCAAATTCCAGAATACTGACACCTCCAAATGCTGGCAAGGAGGTAAATCAGCGAGAACTTTTGCTTATTACTTGTGGGAAAGTAAAATGGTATGGGACAGCCACTTCGGAAGACAGTTTGGCAGTTTCTTTTTGCAACCGCATGGGGTGTAGACCACCAGGCTTTTCAGTCCATGGGATTTCCCAGGCAAGAATACTGGAGTGTGTTGCCATTCCCTACTCCAAGGAATCTTCCCAACCCAGGGATGGAACCTGGGTCTCTTTCATTAGCAGGTGGAATCTATAACACAAGGTCCAGCAATCATTCTCTTTGGTATTTACCCAAAGGAGCTGGAAACACTCTCATACAAAAACTTGCATGCATATATTTATAACAGCTTTTATTCATAATTGCCAAGCTTGGAAGCAACCAAGATGTCCTTCAGTAGGTGGATGGATAAATAAACTATAGTATACACAGGCAATGGTATAGCACTCAACACTAAAAAGAATTAACCTATCAAGCCAGGAAAAAACATGGAGGGAACTTAAATGCATAACATGAAGTGAAATAAACCCATCTTAAAACGTTATATACTGTATGATCCTAGCTATATGGCCTATGTGCATGCAAAGTCACTTCAATTGTATTCTACTCTGTGGGGCCCCATGGACTGTAGCCTGCCCATGGGATTCTTTAGGCAAGTATATTGGAGTGAGTTGCCATGCTCTCCTCCAGGGGATCTTTCCCACCCAGGGGCTGAACCCATGTCTCTTAAGTCTCTTGCATTGGCAGGAAGGTTCTTTATCACTCATGCCACCTGGTAAGCCCATATGACCTTCTGGAAAAGGCAGATGTATAGAGACAGTAAAGTGATCACTGATTGCCAGGGGCTGACAGAGTGTGGAAAGATGAATGGGGGAAGGCACGGAAGATTTCTAGGGAAATGAAAATACTTTGCATGATATTATAATGATGATCAGGAAGATTCCTGGAAAAGGTAATGGCGATCCACTCCAGTAATCTTGCCTGGAGAATTCCATGGACAGAGGAACCTGGCGGGCTATAGTCCATGGTGTTGCAAAAAGTCAGATATGACTGAGTGAGTAACACACACACACACACACACACACACACAACACTGAGGATGCAAAGACAAATCAAGACTTCCATTGGGGATACAACAGCAAGTAGAGTGAAAAGTGAGGCATTTAAAAGCATGTGAAGAACTTAATGAGAGAATTCTGCAGGAGAGCTTGGGTTTATCCCCTCAAGATAGGTTGTGGTTTTTAGTCTTTATAATGGTGCTTCCGAGGTGATGATAGAAGTAAAGAATACCCCTGCTAATGCAGGAGAAACAGGAGACGTGGCTTTCATCCCTGGGTCTGGAAGATCCCCTGGAGTAGGAAATGGCACCTCACTCCAGTGTTATTGCCTGGAAAATTCCATGGCAGAGGAGCCTGATGGGCTACAGTCCATGGGGCTGCAGAGTCAGACATGACTGAGCACACACACAAATGAAATGCATATGCACATCCACATACCCATTTTTTTTTTTAAGTTTAGCTTAAGTTCTGAATATGCTTCTACATTTGAATTTGTATTTCGATTTTAGAATAAGTGCATTATCTCTTAGTGACTGCTTTTAAGAGAAAGCATTTTTTTTTTTGCAAGTTCCCATAGCCATTCTGTTAAGGTACGTGTCATATATTCTAGTTTTTAATGCTATTTATGATATATGAAGATATTAGCCTCTAAGTTGTTATACTAGGTTGTACAAACACTAGTTTGTACACTATTTACAGCATAATTATACTGAGATATAATTCTCTAAGTGGTTGGTCTTCCCTGCTAACTAATGAAGCTATTTCCTATGAAGGACTATATCTATCAGTAGGACAATGGAATTAAAGCAGGCGGGTCCTGGGTAGCAATCATCACATTTCCGTGTGCTAATTAGGGATTACAGCAGGACAGCATGACCCATTCTACCCATTAGTTAAAGTTCGATTTCAAAAATGTGGTACTCAGTTTCTGTGAACAATGACAGCCCATCGCTGCTGATCATTTCCCCGTGTGTCTTTGCTGCTTTTTTTTTTTTCCCCTTTTTCTCCCACCCACTTCCTCAATATATGTCCTTCCTAGTGAAAGAAGCCTGCTTTTAGAATTACACTTCTTTCAAATCTGAGGGAAACAGAATGAAATCTCAGCTTTGACTCGTCATCTCTTCCACCCTCAACCTCCTCTTCTCAAACTTATAATTGCATGCTCTGTTCTTGGACGGCTGTGTTGACAGTAGTTTTATGACCCAGGATTTTTCAATTTCTTATCCAAAGCCAACCTTATCTCAAGTCCTAAAATTTATGGGCATAGGAGATGACATATGGGATTAAACTCTTGATAGATTTTGAACCTGCCTTTGGCAGTGGCCAAGGCTTTCTGTCAGAAGGAACTGTGAGGAAAACAGAACAGGTGGATATCATCTTGCTTTGCAGGAAGTCACTCACCACCTGCCACCCAAACACAACCAACCCTGATGAAGACTCATTCCCTTTTTTGAATGACTTCAAATGTTAGGAAATTATGATCCTCTTATAAAATATTAACTGTGACCAACTTCAAATAAAGCAGTGTTGGAATGTAGCTAAATGCCCATCTGTTCTCCTAAGTAGTTTCTAGCTTTTCTGGATTTTGTATCATTTTAAGAACTACCTGTATCCATGTGCCCAGTCTTCTAGCCTCCTCTCTGGGATTGTCTCTGGACAAAGATGAATTGTTGTTGTTTTCTCCATTTTGCTTCTTTTGGTTTTATCTTTGAGATGCTGATATCCTCTTTCTGTTCTGTAGTAAATAATTTCCATTTGGTCGATTTCTCAACATCTGTGAAGCTAGCTTTTCTAAACATCCTTATTACTCTTTCCTGGACTTTGTCCAGTTTTCCTAATTGGCTTCAGGACTCTACTCTTGAAAAACTGTCAGAAATAGTGAAATCATGTCAACCAACAGTAGATAAATGTGTTATCTATCATTTAGGAGATCATCCTCTTAAATCAAAAACTAATTTAAACATTTATAAAAACTACCTCTGGTCATATATTCAAATTCAAGGAATTTTTGAATCCACCAACTCAGTATCACAAGTACCAATTTATTACTATGGAGCTAATGTTTACCAATTATTTAAAAAATAATTTTCCCTTGTAATAATAAATATGGGATAATTTTCAAATAGGTACCAGTTCAATTATTTCTTTTTGAATGCAGAAGTACAGTATTAATTTATTCTAAGATTTAGGGACTTAAGCTAGAAACTATTTTCTCTGATAATTCATCACTACACAACACAAATTCATGTATTTCATCAATGCTAGCCTAGGATAATTAGAACACCAGAATAAAATTTAAATTCAACTTTAAGTCCATATACATTTACACATTATACCTAGAGATTTGGTTCACATTCAGCTAAGTTAGGTACACAGATTTTAGGTCATATCCCCTACCTTTAAATTTTTTCTGTACTTACACTGCAGAGGCAAAGATTTCCCATACTTTTAAGTAAAAAGGCTTTTGTTGTTGTTTTTCTCTTTTTTTTTTCTGTTGTTCCTGTTAAATTGTTTCTAAGCTTCTGTTTTATTTTCCCTGAATACTTGCAATATCTCCTTTTTCTAAACCCTAAAAATTCAACAGCTTCATCTTTGCATATCTAGCTATTCATTGTTTTTTGGTTTGTGTTTTTGGGTTTTATTTTTAGTGCATTTTGAGTGCAACTTTTGGGTAAACACTTCTGTGGGTTTTTTAAAATATTTATTATTTGGCTGCATCAGGTCTCAGCTGCAAAACACAGGATCTTCCTTGCATCATGCAGGATATTTCCTTGTAACGTACATGGTTTAGTTGCCCCATGGCACGTGGGATCTTTGTTCCCTGACCAAGGATGGAAACACACAGAGAGTCAGAGTCCTGATGGCTGGACTGCCAAGGAAGGCCCTACACATTGTTTCAGTAACTATTCTATGAGTCTTTTTGATCTGCAGACTCAGGCTTTTCTTCAGTTTAGCTTTTTTTTTTTTTTTTTTCTTTTTCTATTTTTGTTCTGTTTACTCCTTCGTTGCATATTGCATGTCAACTATTTAAATAACTTGGTTCTTTTGTGCTTGTTTGTTTTTAATCAATTATATCATCTTTTCTTTATCCTCTGAATGCTGTTAGAATTTTTAAATGTTGTTTTAAAATCTGGAAATTTGTTTGTTTTTTGATGTTAATGATTTGACTTTGAATAGTCTAGATTCTACTCTTGAAGTGAAGTGAAAATCGTTCACTTGTGTCCGACTATTTATGACCCATGGACTATACAGTCCATGGAATTCTCCAGGCCAGAATACTGGAGTGGGTACACTCAGTGTATTTTAAATTCTGTGTAGCAATTCTTCACATTTTCTGATTAAAATTGATAGTTATTTCTGTTATATGCTATATCATGCTCTTATTTTCATTAATTTTCTTTTTTAAAATGTATTCTTTTAATTGTTGTTGTGGATATGGGAATGACCCAGTGCAAAATTTACACTTTCTACCCCGGATTGTCAAGGGCCAGCGAGAGCTCACTGAAAGACGAATCATGGCACTTTCTAAGAAGAAATATATAAGTAGTGTTAAGTATATTCACATTTTTTGTGCAACTAATCTCCAGAGCTTATTTATCTCATTTAAGCAACAACTTTCCAATTCCCACTCTCTCCATTCCCAAGAGATAAGATGGTTGGATGCCATCACTGACTCAATGGACATGGGTTTGGGTAGACTCTGGGAGTTGGTGATGGGCAGGGACTTTCTTTCTATGAATTTGACTACTCTAGATGCCTCAAATAAATGTAATTGCACAGCATTTGGCTTTTTGTGACTGATTGATTGTACTTAGCATAATCTCTTCAAGGCTCATCCATATTGTAGTGTACCTTGGAACTTTCTTCTTTTTGAAAGATAATATTCCATTGGAGTATATACCATTTGTTACCTCTTCATTAATAGATATTTGGTCTGCTTCCACCTTTGGCTATTATGAATAGTACTACTATGAACATTAGTGTGTTATTTTCTTTAACTGTCTTGAGAATAAAAATTGCTTTCCCAAGTATTTGTTTGATGTAACAACTAAATACATTGCAGAAGGCTGCAGATAAGACAAGAGTTTATTTGAGGTCTTAAGAAATACTGTTCAGAAGACACAGGTTCAGGTAGAACTGAAAGAGTGCTTCGGGGAAGAGAAAGTGTTGGGGTTATACAGACAAGAAGCCATTTGGCTGTTGAAAGTTGCCTGGAGAAAACTGTGATTGATTATTGACTCTAGTGAAGAAATACTTGTCCTTAAGTAATCATGAGTATTTTTGGGCAGGGCTCTGATACATAGATAGGCTATCACTAGTTATATTAGGGTTCCGTTCAGTTCAGTCACTTAGTCGTGTCTGACTCTTTGCAACTCCATGGACTGCAGCACATCAAGCCTCCCTGTCCATCACCAACTCCTGGAGTTTGCTCAAACTCATGTTAACTCATGTCAAACTCAAACTCACCTGACTCAGACTCCATTGAGTCAGGTGATGCCATCCAACCACCTCATCCTCTGTTGTTCCCTTCTCCTCCTGCCTTCAATCTTGCCTAGCATGAGGGTCTTTTTCAGTGAGTCAGTTCTTCCAATCAGGTGGCCAAAATCTTGGCATTTCAGCTTCAGCATCAGTCCTTCCAATGAATATTCAGAACTGATTTCCTTTAGGATGGACTGGTTGGATTTCCTTGCAGTCCAAGGGACTCTCAAGAGTCTTCTCCAACACCACAGTTCAAAAGCATCAATTATTTGGTGCTCAGCTTTCTTCGCAGTCCAACTCTCACATCCATACATGACCACTGGAAAAACCATAGCCTTCACTAGATGGACCTTTGTTGGCAAAGTAATGTCTCTGCTATATGCTGTCTAGGTTGTTCATAACTTTTCTTCTAAGGAGTAACCATCTTTTAATTTCAAGGCTGCAGTCACCATCTGCAGTGATTTTGGAGCCCCAAAATATAAAGTCTATCACTGTTTCCATTGTTTTCAATGGAAGGTCCAATAAGTATCTTGTGTTTCTGACAGAAGTTCTGGATGACTTCTTTAGAAAAACAAGTGATCAAAAGACCTGATTCCATCCAGGCTGAGACATGCACACTTTCTTAATGACCTCCTGGCTCCATTTAAAAGTGTTATGTTAGCAAACATTTTTGTTTCATCAATAAAGCATTATAAAGTATGCTCCATACTCCAGATGCTCTGAATATATATTTGTACATGCAACTTTTTAATTTGATATCATTTTTACCTGTTTGCTTATCTTTGAGTAAGAACAGATCTACCAACCTGCTATGAGACTGGATTCTCTACAGGTCCCTTCCTGAATGGCCTATAGCACTTTCTTTAATGAGTAAGTTGTAGCATCAACTGATACAGGTTTTTAATATCATTTCAGTTACTCAATAACTTGAGGTTGTTGATAGGAAAGCACAGAATTTTGTTTCTGTGAACTTTCCCCCTTTGTTTATTTTAATAGCTGAAGGAGATATTTACTTTCCCTATCTTTTTGCCTCTCTTCAGATATTTAGCTATGCATAGTCTTCTTCCCAGAGTTCATTTGTCCATATTTGAAGGATTGACCAATTTGTACATATATTCTGCAGTTTTAGAAGATGCTCCTTGTATTGAGGTTAAATAAAACTCACTTATTATCTTTATAATTAATCATGTAATTGTCCACCTGAACAGCACCGTTTAGTCATTCCAAACTCTGAATTTGAAAAAAAAAATTACATAAATATGAAAGGTAGTTTTAACTGCTTAAGGTGATAGTGAAGTTTCATGGCATTAGAAAATTTTATGACGGGTAAGTTGGAAACCCCAAGCAATCAATATCTTGTTCTAAATAGCTGAGTGTCTTGGAAATTAGTAAGAATTACTTTATAGCTTTAAAGTGCAATTTTTTTGTAATGTATTACTTTTTTATCAAATTAAATTTTAGTGGTCTAGAGAGCCCACTTCTCAAGTTGAGAGAAGCTCCAGAGCCAGTGCCACTGTTGAATGATGATCCTTCATCATCTGACATACTGGTTGATACAAATTGCAGCCAAGTCTTTCAGGCCTGGCTACCAGGACATGGCATGTCCATTATAGGAGGTTATTCTATGGAAATTTGTCTTCCTGAGCGTCTGCTCACTCAGCTGTCCCTGCTGCATTTTGCAAGAACTAACTTTTATATCTACTTGTTAAGCATACAGTCATTCTTATATGGATCAGATTAGATTGTCTGCTCTTAAAGAATTTACAGGGTTCTCCACCTTTACAGGCTCTAAAATCTCATCCAGGATAGGGGCTTTTCTTTTTAGACCCAGAAGATTAATAGGTGTGATTCATTTGCATCCAAGCAATAGAGAGTTCCACACCCTCCTCCAAGGGAGTCTTTAAAGATTGCTTTTCAAGTTAAGTAATCTCTTCAAGGATCAAGGAGATGATTTCCCTGCCTTAGCAATAATTTTAGGTAAACTGACTCCTTGTCACTTTTCCAGGTATATCAGAGGTGAAAATAAGTGTTTTGTGAAAAGACAGTTGAAGGCATACATACATGTTCATTTAAGATGATCATTCTTATATGTAAATGAAATGACAGACATGCTATTTGAGGGACATGTCAAAATTGTCTTTTCTAAGTTTATCTCACTGATTGATTTCCTGTAAATGTTTGTGATTCTTTTACATTATTTAAGGGAGAGTATCTCTTTAAATGAACTTCCCCCGTGTTTCAGATGGTTAGAAATCTGCCTGGAATGCAAGAGACACAGGTTCTTGCAATCCCTGAGTTGGGAAGATCAAGATATTCTTTAGAATAAAGGCATTCTGTGAAAACAATAATGGTACCAGTACTAGCAGATCAAAAGTTTCATGCTTTTTTTTTGTTTGTTTTTCCTTTTAGGAAAATAGAGATAAATTGTCTTTAAGAACTGTTTTCTAGAAATAAGGAAGGATTGTTTAAATTAAAGGAAGGCATGGTGGATCACCTTCCCTTCCTCCACAAGGGGGCCAAAGTGTATTATTTTGATGCAGAATATAATATGTGCACATACTAAATGGCATTAGACACTTTTCATGCATAATTTCATTTAAACATTTTAATAGACTTATGCTGCAGATATTTGTATAACAATTCACTTCAGGAAAAAGTCTCAAAGGTATTATATAAACTTTCACAGTTCACGCAACCTGCAGTTGATTCAGATGATGTTCAAACACTGGTCAAGCTGATCACCATCTCATTTCCTTCATCATATGCTATACACTTTACCATGAAAAGTACTTCTTTTAAAAATAACTAAAATTCTTATTCCTTCACGTTTAATAAAGTGTTTTCTTACAAGTCATTAAATTTTCACAGCAATCTGTTGAAATATCTGGAACTATTGCCATCCCCATATTGCAGGTGAAGAAAAAGAAGTTTTGAGAAGGTTTGTTCACTTGACTGAGATCCCTCAGCTAGTAAAGCATGGAAGACCAAGATCTAGCTGCCTCCAAAACCTCTGTATCAGCACTTAAGGGCAGACCTATTGATGCCAAAAGCTTGGCTTCTCTGTACACCATTGCCAATCAAATCTCAGAGGCATAAGCTTTCTGAATAGGAAAGAATATCACTTTGCCAGGCAAAGGGGGCCACAATGAGTTAACATCTTCAAAACCATATGTCCCAACTTGAGGAAGACTGTGAGAATTTTTTATAGTAATTGTTCAAAAAGGGTGTGATCAGCTTGTGGACATTCTTTTGATGAGTTGGTGGTAAGGTAAGTAGGAGTCATCATCATCAGCCTTCAGCTCCAACTGATCTGGGGTCTATATGTTTGTGGGCAGCATACCATCATTAGCCATTAACTTATCCCACCTGGAGGAAATTTCAGTATCTGCAAAACAGCTCAAAGATACTGCCATTTGTATCCTTTGATGGGGAACTAGGACCTTGTCCCAAAGCTGCTCTTTACTGTTTCTCCCTGGTCTTGTATTCCTTCTCTTCATTAATTAACAGATGCTTGAATATGCACATTGGAACTCAGGAAGGTCATGGAGACTGAATAAAGGTTGTTTCCTATAACCAAAGAAACAGGGTCACAGAAATCTTACTGCCCAGGAGCTAAATGGCCAGGTAAGAAAAGAATAAAATAAAACATGTGGCTTTGTAGTAGAGCCTGAAGTCAAGCAGGTTGATTTCTCCAGTTCCATTCTTCTTTGTCAAGATTGCTTTGGCTATTTGAGGTTTCTTGTATTTCCATACAAATTGTGAAATTATTTGTTCTAGCTCTGTGAAAAATATCGCTGGTAGCTTGATAGGGATTGCATTGAATCTGTAGATTGCTTTCGGTAGTATATTCATTTTCACTATATTGATTCTCCCAATCCATGAACATGGTATATATATTTCACCATCTATTAGTGTCCTCTTTGATTTCTTTCATCAGTGTTTTATAATTTTCTATATATAGGTCTTTAGTTTCTTTAGGTAGGTATATTCCTAAGCATTTTATTCTTTTTGTTGCAATGGTGAATGGAATTGTTTCCTTAATTTCTTTTTCTACTTTCTCATTGTTAGTGTATAGGAATGCAAGGGATTTCTGTGTGTTGATTTTATATCCTCCAATTTACTATATTCATTGATTAGCTCTAGTAATTTTCTGGTGGAGTCTTTAGGGTCTTCTATGTAGAGGATCATGTCATCTGCAACAGTGAGAGTTTTACTTCTTCTTTTCCAATTTGGATTCCTTTTATTTCTTTTTCTGCTTTGATTGCTGTGGCCAAAACTTTCAGAACTATGTTGAATAGTAGCAGTGAAAGTGGGCACCTTTGTCTTTTTCCTGACTTTAGGGGAAATGCTTTCAATTTTTCACCATTGAGGATAATGTTTGCTGTGGGTTTGCCATATATAGCTTTTATTATGTTGAGGTATGTTCCTTCTATTCCTGCTTTCTGGAGAGTTTTTGTCATAAATGGATGTTGATTTTGTCAAAGGCCTTCTCTGCATCTATTGAGATAATCATATGACTTTTATTTTTAAATTTGTTAATGTGAATTACATTGATTGATTTGCAGATATTGAAGAATCCTTGCATCCCTGGGAGAAAGCCCACTTGGTCATGGTGTATGATCTTTTTAATGTGTTGTTTGATTCTGATTGCTAGAATTTTGTTAAGGATTTTTGCATCTATGTTCATCAGTGATATTGGCCTGTAGTTTTCTTTTTTTGTGGCATCTTTGTCAGGTTTTGGTATCAGGGTGATGGTGACCTCATAGAATGAGTCTGGAAGAATATACAATGGATTAAAGACAATCTCTTTAACAAGTGGTGCTGGGAAAACTGGCAACCACTTGTAAAAGAATGAAACTAAATCACTTTCTAACACCATACACAAAAATAAACTCAAAATGGATTAAAGATCTAAACCTAAGACCAGCAACTATAAAACTCCTAGAGGAGAACATAGGCAAAAACTCTCCGACATAAATCACAGCAGGATCCTCTATGATTCACCTCCAAGAATACTGGAAATAAAAGCAAAAATAAACAAATGGGATCTAATTAAAATTAAAAGCTTCTGCACAACAAAGGAAACTATAAGCAAGGTGAAAAGACAGCCTTTGGAATGGGGGAAAATAATAGCAAATGAAGCAACTGACAAACAACTAACCTCAAAAATATACAAGCAACTTATGCAGCTCAATTCCAGAAAAATAAATGACCCAATCAAAAAAATGGGCCAAAGAACTAAATAGACATTTCTCCAAAGAAGACAAACACATGAAAAGATGCTCAACATCACTCATTATCAGAGAAATGCAAATCAAAACCACAATGAGGTACCATTTCTCACCAGTCAGAATGTCTGCAATCTAAAAGTCAGCAAGCAATAAGTGCTGAAGAGGGTGTGGAGAAAAGGGAACCCTCCTACACTGTTGGTGGAATGCAAACTAGTACAGCCACTATGGAAAACAGTGTGGAGATTCCTTAAAAAATTGCAAATAGAACTGCCTAATGACCCAGCAATCTCAGTGCTGGGCATACACACCAAGGAAACCAGAATTGAAAGAGACACATGTACCCCAATGTTCATCACAGCACTGTTTATAATAGCCAGGATATGGAAACAACCTAGATGTCCATCAGCAGACGAATGGTTAAGAAAGCTGTGGTACATATACATAATGGAGTATTACTCAGCCATTAAAAAGAATACATTTGAATCAGTTCTAATGAGGTGGATGAAACTGGATCCGATTATACAGAGTGAAGGAAGCCAGAAAGAAAAACACCAATACAGTATACTAACACATACATATGGAATTTAGAAAGATGGTAATGATAACCCTGTATGTGAGACAGCAAAAGAGACACAGGTGTATAGAACAGACTTTTGGACTCTGTGGGAGAGGGAGAGGGTGGGATGATTTGGGAGAATGGCACTGAAACATGTATACTATCAGGTAAGAAACAAATCACCAGTCTACGTTCGATACAGGATACAGGATACTTGGGGCTGGTGCACGGGGATGATCCAGAGAGATGATCCAGGGGCTGGTGGGAGGTGGGAGGGGGATTCAGGATTTGGAACACGTGTACACCCGTGGCGGATTCATGTCAATGTATGGCAAAAACCAATACAGTATTGTAAAGCAAAATAAAGTAAAAATAAAAATTAAAAATAAATAAATAAAACATGAAACTATCTCTTCAGACTTGTTTAGACCTGTAAAAACAAAAAAGGATTGTAACTATAAAATATACCCTAGTTTTCTTTACACAACTTCAAGCACATTTCTGGACCAACACCATCATTCATTAGTAAGTTTTAGGACAGAACTATTGGGATAACATGGTGTTATCACTGACAGCTTTGTGCATTAACTAGTCTTCATAGAGTTATTTTGATTTTTTATTTGTTTGTTTGTTTGTTTTGGTTTTGCATAGCTACCATTTTGTGTGTATGTGTGTGTGTGACCTTGTCATACCTTTAAAGCAATGACAAGCCATTCAACTACAAGCACTCAGGAACTGTAAAGAATACATATTTGATCATTCAGATAACCAAACTATATTTTTAATATGTTTGATCTTTATTCATGGTTCTTGATTCTCAGCTCCTCAAATCCTTGGGATTTTTTCAGTGATAAGAGCAAAGAAATTATTTTTAAAAAATAATATTTGCTCTCTTGTCTTCAGTTGCGGAAATACTTTAGAACCATAAAGACAAAGTATGTCTCTTGTTGTTCATAAGAAGCCCCCCCTTTTTTTTTTCACTTCAATTGTGTATATGTTAATGAGATAACTTTTAAGCATCTAGGAGGGGTACTGGTTGCCAAGGAACCAACCAGGAATAGAGGGTTGGGGCTTTCAGTTCAACCCCTTGGATTCCAGGGACTGGAGGAAATCTAGAGGTGGAGTCAATCACCAGTGGCTAATAACTTAATTAACCTTGCCTATGTAATGAAGCTTCCATAAAACCCCAAAGCCTTCAAAGAGCTTCCAGGCTGGGAAACCAGAACACTTCCATACTCACCATGTTGGTCTCAGCTTCCAGAAGGATGAAGCTCCTTTAGTTGTAACTTCACTCTATTTACTCTTCATCTGGATGTTGATTTCTGTCCTTCAACATGCTTTGTAATAAAGCTGTAATCTAGTGTGTAAACAGGTTTCCCAAGTTTTATGAAATACTCTAGGAAATCAATCAAATCCAGGGAGGGGAGCCTGGGAACCTCTAATGTATAACGAGAGGTTAACAGACTGAGATTGCGACTGGGTCTGAAGTGAAGGGTCATCTTGTGTTGGGCACTTTATCTGTGGAGTCTGACACTATCTGTGGATTGATACTGTCATGACTTATTTAATTGAATCCTTGGACACCCAGCTGATTGTAATTGGTGACCGTAATCCAAAGACTTAGTTTAGAGGGCAAGACAGTGGATTCTTTTTCCTTGAAGTTGTATAATGTGCTTTACTAACTTGGAGAAGGGTAGGCACTTCAGTGCTGCCTCTCATCCTTCTGACCAAATTAAGGGAGTAAATAAAGCATATTATTTTTCCTATGGTTGAGAAGTATCTGGATAAATGTAACATCATGGATGTAAGTCCTAGAAAATTCCAGTTTACTTTTACTGGGATTTAGTAGACATTTAACAACATATCACCCTTTCAGTCCATTGCTAACATGTTATATACAAAGAGAAACAAAAATTAACATGTTATAAACACACCTGTATTTAAAGTACACTCAGAGAAAATATAAAATGCAGATTGCTGTTGATCATTCAGGACTTATTATCACTTTCATAGAATCTAGCCTGTACATTTATGAAGTGTCTGATTTTCCCTTTTGCTTCATAATTTTTCTCAATGAAAGAATCATAAAGAACTTACCATGGTGTCAGCAGTGCAGGTTCCAAAACTCCAACCTTCAGGACTAACAGATTTCCCTCTGCACCACTCATCCAATCAGCTCCCTGTGAAATAAAATTCATACTTTATGTGAAGGAAAATTTTAAAATAAAAAATGTTCTCTGCTTTTGGTCCTCCTCTTTCCCCTCTTTTATCCCTTGTGTATCATTCTGTGTAAACAAATCTCCCCATTGGCAGAAATGTCTGTCCAGCCGTAAAGAATAACATTCTCCAGTGTCAACAAGGCAACTCCTTAAAAGGTAACATTCCTTCTTGATCTTGTAAGGGGTCACGATGACCTACCACTTTGTACTTGCAGATTTGATTATATAAACTGTCAGTAACATGTCATTTAATGTACAACCCTCTTTCTCAAAAAACATATAACTGTGCCTTGACTTTTATTGGGCAAAAGAGTTCTCAGAGCTCTCTGAGATGCTGTTTCTAGGTTATAATACTCAACTTGGCATGAATGAAATTTTCCACTTCTTTCTTACATTAACTGATTAATTTTCCTAATGAAATCCCCATAAAACCATTCTTGACCTCAGTGTTGCCAAGTCCAATTAACACTGTTCTCTTCCTATCTTGTACTCTTAACATCATGCCATAATCTTGGTTTTCTGACGTTTCTTCTAATGGTTCATCCTCAGTTGCCTTTATCGACTCCTTTCTATTCAAATAATAAATACTAGAATTACTCTGGAGAAGGAAATGGCAACCCACTCCAGTACTCTTGCCTGGAAAATCCCATAGATGGAGGAGCCTGGAAAGCTGAAGTCCATGGGGTGGCTGAGGGTCAGACATGCCTGAGCGATTTCACTTTCACTTTTCACTTTCATGCATTGGAGAAGGAAATGGCAACCCACTCCAGTGTTCTTGCCTGGAGAATCCCTGGGACAGGGGAGCCTGGTGGGCTGCCGTCTATGGGGTCACACAGAGTCGGACACGACTGAAGTGACTTAGCAACAGCAGCAGCAGCAGCAGCAGAATTACTCAGGTGTATTCATGGTCTCAAATTTTCATTTTGTCACCCATATTAGCCCTTTAGAGCCAAAGGATATTTTCCCTGATGTATCTTTACTTCAAAAGTACTGTTATTTGACACAGATGTTTTGCAGTCATGCTTTAAGAGATTTGCAGTGGTCAACTGCCCTAAACTGACTTTGACTTGGCCACAAGAAGGTGCTTGTACAGAAGAGACTTGATGGTATCTGCAAGTTACCTTTGCTACATGACCATGCTAAGTTCGCAGATTCATACTCTGCTGGACACAATTTCTGCCATGTACAAAGAAGCCTGGAAGACTACATGTGCCCCAGCTGCCCCAGGCTGCCCCTGGAAATTTTTGCCTCTTTTCTAGAGCCTCGGTAACAGATGTACCTCTTACCCTTTAAAACTTCCTTTCTCCCCTTCCTTTGGGGAGGAGGCATTTTTAGAATACAAGCTCTTCCTTCTCTATGCCTTGATCAGTGAATAAAATTTGTGCTTTTGTATACTGAACCTGATTTATTTGAGTTGCATTTGTTTCTCCAGGTAAAAGACCCATTAAGGGGTCATGGACCCATTGGGGATAGGTAACAACTTACAGATCTGCCTCTTCTACATCATTTGAATGATTCACAGTGCTTTCAAACCAAATTATCAATCTGCCACAACTTGCTCTTTCTATTTTTCTCCAATTTTGATCATCTCAGTAAGTGGCAACTTCATCTACCTATTGTCAAGTTGTGAAATCTCGGTGTTATCCCTAGCATACATCCCTCTTCATGTCCCACATCCATTCCACTGCATCTCTCTTCATTTCTACATGAAAAATATTTTTGAATCTAACTAGTTTTCTTAACCTCCACTGTACCTACACTGTTTACACTTCTAATCTAGATGATTAGAAAAGCTTCCTATTTGGATATACTGCTTACATTCCCTTTGCACTTAGCAGCCTGACTTGTTTTTACAAATTATCTTTTGTATCACTCTTTCCTCCCAAATTACAACTCCCCTGTGCAGTCAATCTCTTTTTCCCATTCACTTCCTGCTGCTACTGCTGCTGCTAAGTCGCTTCAGTCATGTCCGACTCTATGTGACCCCATAGACGGCAGCCCATCAGGCTCCCCCATCCCTGGGATTCTCCAGGCAAGAACACTGGAGTGGGTTGCCATTTCCTTCTCCAATGCATGAAAGTGAAGTGAAGCATTCACTCCCTAGATAACTCTAAATAACCTGTCATCTCTTGAATCAAATGTTAGTTCTTGAGAAAGACTTTTTCTAACCTCACAATGTAAATTAAATCTTTCTTATTACAATATTTCACAGAACCTTTGTGACATTAAAATATAGTATAAAATGATGTTGAACGGTACTTACCATGAAGTTTCAGTTGAAGCCTGGATATGAGCATAGGGTATTGTACCCTTACATTATAAAGGAAATTTCAGGACTTATTAAAAATATTAATATTAGTTTTTCAGCCATCAACATTTTTCACCAAACTCTAGGGGCAAAAAGTAGAGGAAGAAAAGAAATAAAATGGGGGAAAAAAAAAAAAAAAGATTTGAGACCCAATGAGCATAGATTTCCTTCCTTCTCTGTAAAGAAGTAGAGTTTGTTCCATAATTCCAAGTCAAAATGGGGAGTTAAAAGATCATTTGATAACTTCCAAGATTAAAGAGATTAGATACTTAGAAGGCAACATGTACTGCAATACAAATGGATCATTAATGAAATACACTTTAAAAATGCTTTTCTTTTTTTTCCCATTTATGTAACATTCTTTTTTAATTAATTAATTATTTTTTTTTTTAAAAAAAATTTATTTTGCTTTACAATACTGTATTGGTTTTGCCATACATTGACATGAATTGGAGGCTAATTACTTTACAATATTGTTATGGTTTTTGCCATACATTGACATGAATCAGCCATGGGTGTACATGTGTCCCCCATCCTGAACCCCACTCCCACCTCCCTCTCCATCCCATCCCTCAGGGTTATCCTAGTGCACCAGCCCTGAGCACCCTGTCTCATACATTGAACCTGGACTGGCGATCTGTTTCACATATGATAATATACATGTTTCAATGCTATTCTCTAAAATCATCCCACCCTCAACTTCTCCCACAGAGACCAAAGACAGTTCTTTACATCTGTGTCTCTTTTGCTGTCTCATATATAGGGTCATAATTACCATCTTTCTAAATTCCATATATATGCATTAATATACTGTATTGGTGTTTTTCTTTCTGACTTACTTCACTCTGTATAATAGGCTCCAGTTTCATCCACCTCATTAGAACTGATTCAAATGCATTCTTTTTAATGGCTGAGTAATATTGCATTGTGTATATGTACCACAGTTTTCTTATCCATTCATCTGCTGATGGTCATCTAGGTTGCTTCCATGTCCTGGCTATTGTAAACGGTGCTGCAATGAACATTGGGGTATAAAACCTATATCTAATAGCAAACAAATGAAACAAACAGAAAATAATGTGAACTGAAATCAAAATTATAGGTGGTGTTTAAAAAGCCTCTGAAGGCCAAAGGAGCTAAGCCTGACACTTTTAACATTGAAAAGAGCTCAAGAAGTCCTGTATTGGTTATACTCTCCTGGAAGAAGCAAGCAAAATCTTCTTTGGGGAAAAGTATCTCCATAAACTGGGCTTACCAGATGGAGCTAATGCTAAAGAACCCACCTGCCAATGCAAAAGACATCAGAGGAGGGCATGGCAACCGATTCCAATATTCTTGCCTAGAGAATCCTATGGAGAGAGGAGCCTGGTGTACAATGGTCCATAGGGTCACAAACAGTCAGACACAATCTCCATGATGTGCATGCTAAGTCATGCAGGACTCTTTTGTGACCACATGGACTGCAGCCTGCCAGCCTCCTCAGTCCAGGAGATTTCCCAGGCAAATATACCGGAGTGGGTTGCCATTCCTTCCTCCAGGGAATCTTCCTGACCCAGCAGTGGAAGTTGAGTCTCTTGCATTGGCAGGAGGGTTCTTTACCACTGATCCACAAGGGAGAGGATCCCAAAGGCTCAAATATGATAGCTGTAGTCACTGAAGAAGTTAATCCTCCCCTTCAAATTCTCTCTTCCATAGTTCAGGCCTGAGAGGATCCAGAAGCAGAAGAGGAAATTTTAAAAATAAAGCATGAGTGAATAAAAAAGGAGAGATATTTCATTACATGTAATATTAGATATGAGAATTTGAACTGAATTTGAGATTTTGACTGGATCAGATGTTCTAATGTATAAAATAAGACTATTCTAGCTCAAAGAGACCTGAAATTTATGGATCTTCTTGAGATGCTCTTATCAATGACTGAGGAAGTTTGGTTCATCAGAATATGTTTAATGTCAGTAGTGAAAGAAAAATAAAGCTATACTCTAATGTGTCCAACCAAGATCTGCCCATTCAGTAAAGTATTGTGTATATTTCTATGTATTTTTCTTTAATATTTATCTCTCTTGATAGATTACAAATTCCTGTAGGGGCAGAAGCCATGTCTGACACCTTCATCAACAAATGTTGACTTGGTAAATATATATATATATATATATATATATATATGTTTTTAATAATGCTTTCAAATCAGATTACAGAATGCAAGTAAATGTCTCAAGAAAATCATCAGAAAAAAAGAAACTGGTCCCAAAGTGAGTTCTTATTCACATTTCTATTTCTCCAAACAGTGAAAGAAGAGTGGGCATGACAAAACAGTGATATAGACATCCTGCACCACTGAGACGCCTGGTAGCTAGTGCTGTGCAGGAGCTGAGGCAGGAGCTGAAGGGAGGAGCCACGGGGGCTGAGGCCACTGTTCCAAGTGCTTTCCTGGATGAAAGTGTGAGACCTGTTCGACAACCCTCCCAGGTGGATTCTTTATCGCTGAGCCACCTACTGGAAAACAGAAGAACACAGGTAGATCAAGCCCTGAGCCTTTGGAGGGGGAAAACAACTCCATGACCCTAGAATACCAGAGACAACCCTACAGAGTATCAAATAGTGAGAATTTACACAAAGGAACCCACTTGAATACAAGACCCAGCATCACCTAGCCATCAGTAGCACCCTGTGCAGGAATCTTGGAGGCTAATTACTTTACAATATTGTTATGGTTTTTGCCATACATTGACATGAATCAGCCATGGGTGTACATGTGTCCCCCATCCTGAACCCCACTCCCACCTCCCTCTCCATCCCATCCCTCAGGGTTATCCTAGTGCACCAGCCCTGAGCACCCTGTCTCATACATTGAACCTGGACTGGCGATCTGTTTCACATATGATAATATACATGTTTCAATGCTATTCTCTAAAATCATCCCACCCTCAACTTCTCCCACAGAGACCAAAGACAGTTCTTTACATCTGTGTCTCTTTTGCTGTCTCATATATAGGGTCATAATTACCATCTTTCTAAATTCCATATATATGCATTAATATACTGTATTGGTGTTTTTCTTTCTGACTTACTTCACTCTGTATAATAGGCTCCAGTTTCATCCACCTCATTAGAACTGATTCAAATGCATTCTTTTTAATGGCTGAGTAATATTGCATTGTGTATATGTACCACAGTTTTCTTATCCATTCATCTGCTGATGGTCATCTAGGTTGCTTCCATGTCCTGGCTATTGTAAACGGTGCTGCAATGAACATTGGGGTATAAAACCTATATCTAATAGCAAACAAATGAAACAAACAGAAAATAATGTGAACTGAAATCAAAATTATAGGTGGTGTTTAAAAAGCCTCTGAAGACCAAAGGAGCTAAGCCTGACACTTTTAACATTGAAAAGAGCTCAAGAAGTCCTGTATTGGTTATACTCTCCTGGAAGAAGCAAGCAAAATCTTCTTTGGGGAAAAGTATCTCCATAAACTGGGCTTACCAGATGGAGCTAATGCTAAAGAACCCACCTGCCAATGCAAAAGACATCAGAGGAGGGCATGGCAACCGATTCCAATATTCTTGCCTAGAGAATCCTATGGAGAGAGGAGCCTGGTGTACAATGGTCCATAGGGTCACAAACAGTCAGACACAATCTCCATGATGTGCATGCTAAGTCATGCAGGACTCTTTTGTGACCACATGGACTGCAGCCTGCCAGCCTCCTCAGTCCAGGAGATTTCCCAGGCAAATATACCGGAGTGGGTTGCCATTCCTTCCTCCAGGGAATCTTCCTGACCCAGCAGTGGAAGTTGAGTCTCTTGCATTGGCAGGAGGGTTCTTTACCACTGATCCACAAGGGAGAGGATCCCAAAGGCTCAAATATGATAGCTGTAGTCACTGAAGAAGTTAATCCTCCCCTTCAAATTCTCTCTTCCATAGTTCAGGCCTGAGAGGATCCAGAAGCAGAAGAGGAAATTTTAAAAATAAAGCATGAGTGAATAAAAAAGGAGAGATATTTCATTACATGTAATATTAGATATGAGAATTTGAACTGAATTTGAGATTTTGACTGGATCAGATGTTCTAATGTATAAAATAAGACTATTCTAGCTCAAAGAGACCTGAAATTTATGGATCTTCTTGAGATGCTCTTATCAATGACTGAGGAAGTTTGGTTCATCAGAATATGTTTAATGTCAGTAGTGAAAGAAAAATAAAGCTATACTCTAATGTGTCCAACCAAGATCTGCCCATTCAGTAAAGTATTGTGTATATTTCTATGTATTTTTCTTTAATATTTATCTCTCTTGATAGATTACAAATTCCTGTAGGGGCAGAAGCCATGTCTGACACCTTCATCAACAAATGTTGACTTGGTAAATATATATATATATATATATATATATATATGTTTTTAATAATGCTTTCAAATCAGATTACAGAATGCAAGTAAATGTCTCAAGAAAATCATCAGAAAAAAAGAAACTGGTCCCAAAGTGAGTTCTTATTCACATTTCTATTTCTCCAAACAGTGAAAGAAGAGTGGGCATGACAAAACAGTGATATAGACATCCTGCACCACTGAGACGCCTGGTAGCTAGTGCTGTGCAGGAGCTGAGGCAGGAGCTGAAGGAGGAGCCACGGGGGCTGAGGCCACTGTTCCAAGTGCTTTCCTGGATGAAAGTGTGAGACCTGTTCAACAACCCTCCCAGGTGGATTCTTTATCGCTGAGCCACCTACTGGAAAACAGAAGAACACAGGTAGATCAAGCCCTGAGCCTTTGGAGGGGGAAAACAACTCCATGACCCTAGAATACCAGAGACAACCCTACAGAGTATCAAATAGTGAGAATTTACACAAAGGAACCCACTTGAATACAAGACCCAGCATCACCTAGCCATCAGTAGCACCCTGTGCAGGAATCCTCACCGGGACAACAAACAAGCAAAAATACAAACCCAATCATCAGCAGACAGGATTACCACCTCACTCAGCTTTGCCCATCAGAAGAAAAACAAGCAAAAACTCAGCACAAATCTCACCCTATACAAAGCTCAAACAAGCCACTGGACCAAACTTAGGAGGGCAGAAATCAAAAGGAAGAAAGAATCAGCCCTGAAGCCTGGGAAAAGGAGGCCTCAAACACAATAAGTTTTTTAAAAAATTAAAAGGCAGAGAAATGATACACAAATGAAAGAACAAATTAGAAACACAGAAGTCTCAAAAAATGAAGAGGAAATAGGCAAACTACCTGAAAGAGAGTTCAGAATAATGATAGTAAAGATGATCAAAAACCTTGAAAACAGAATGGAGAAAATGCAAGAATCAATTAACAAAGACCTAGAAGAATTAAATAATAAACATACAGAGACAAACAACACAATTACTGAAATTTTAAAATATTCTAGAAGGACTCAATAGCAGAATATCTGAAGCAGAAGGACGAATCTGTGCGCTGGAAGACAAATGATGGAAATAACTTCTGAAGAGCAGAATAAAGTAAAAAGAATTAAAAGAACTGAGGATAGGATCAGAGACCTCTGGGACAATATCAAATGCACCAACATTTGGATTATAGGGGTCCAAGAAGAAGAAGAGAAAAAGAAAGGGTATGAGAAAAATTTTGAAGAGATTATAGTCGAAATTTCCCAAACATGGAAAAGGAAATAGTCGATCAAGCCTAAGAGGCACAAAGAGTCCCATACAGGATAAGCCCAAAGAGAAACACACCAAGGCACATACTAATTAAAATACTGCTAAGTCACTTCAGTCATGTCCGACTCTATGTGACCCCTTAGATGGCAGCCTACCAGGCTCCCCTGTCCCTGGGATTCTCCAGGCAAGAACACTGGAGTGGGTTGCCATTTCTTTCTCCAATGCATGAAAGTGAAAAGTGAAAGAGAAGTCGCTCAGTCGTGTCCAACTCTTAGTGACCACATGGACTGCAGCCCACCAGGCTCCTCCATCCATGGTATTTTCCAGGCAAGAGTACTGGAGTGGGGTGCCATTGCCTTCTCTGACTAATTAAAATAACAAAGACTAAACATAAAGAATCTTAAAAGCAGCAAGGGAGAAGCAATAAGTAACATACAGGGAAACCCCATATGTTTAACAGCTGGTCTTTCAGCAGAAACTCTGCAAGCCAGAAGGGAATGGCAGGACATATTTAAAGGACTGAAAGGGGAAAATCTACAACCAAGACCACTGTACCAGGCAAGGATTTCATTCAAAATTGATGGAGAAATAAAAAGATTTCAGACAAGCAAAATTTAAGAGAATTCAGTACCACAAAACCAGCTTTACAATAAATGTTAGTGGGACTTATATAGTCAAGAAATACAAGAGGAGAAAAAAGAACTACAAAATCAACCCCAAACAATTAGGAAAATGGCAATAGGAACATATATATCAATAATTACTTTAAACATAATTGAATTAAGTTCTCCAAGCAAAAGACACAGACT
Organism: Damaliscus lunatus; assembly: GCA_006408505.1. Classification (NCBI taxonomy): domain Eukaryota; kingdom Metazoa; phylum Chordata; class Mammalia; order Artiodactyla; family Bovidae; genus Damaliscus; species Damaliscus lunatus. The sequence continues at coordinate 42,462 of SJXP01003132.1, read as the reverse complement.
GGATGAATGGATCCAAAAACAAGACCCATATACATGCTGTCTACAAGAAACCCACTTCAAACCTCAAGACACACAGAGACTGAGAGTGAGAGGATGAAGAAACATATTCCATACAAATGGGAAGCAAAACAAAGCTGGAGTAGCAATCCTCATATCAGTCAAAATAGACCTTAAAATAAAGAAGACTATAAGAGATAAGGAAGGACACTACATAATGATCAAGGGATCAATCCAAGAGGAAGAAAGCACAGTTGTAAATATCTATGCATCCAAAAAGGAACACCTCGAAACATAAGACAAACACTAACAGACATAAAAGTAGAAAGGACAGTAACTCGATAATAGTAGGAGCCTTTAACATCTCACTCACACCAATGGACAGATCATCAACACAGAAAGTTAATAAGGACACACAAATCTTAAATGACACATTGTATGAGATGGATCTCATTGATATCTTCAGGACATCCCCTCCAAATGCAGAATATACCTTCTTCTCAAGTGCGCATGGAACACTCTCCAGGACCACATCTTTGGTCTCAAATCAACCCTCAGTAAATTTAAGAAAATTGAAATCGTATCATGCATCTCCTCTAACCACAATTCTATGAGACTAGATATCAATTACAAGAAAAAAACTGTAAAAAACCCAAACACATGGAGATTAAACAACACAATTCTAAATAACTAACAGGTTACTGAAGAAATCAAAAGGGAAATCAAAAAATTTCTAGAAACAAATGACAATGAAAACATGACAACTAAAACCTATGGGATGCAGCAAAAGCAATTCTAAGAGGGAAGTTTATAGCAAAATAATCTGACCTCAAGAAACAAGAAAAACATCAACTAGACAACATAACTTTACACCTAAAACAACCGGAAAAAGAAGAACAAAAAAACCCTTAAAGTTAGTATAAGGAAAGAAATTATAAAGATCTGAGCAGAAATAAATGAAAAGAAATGAAAGAAACAATAGTAAATATTAATAAAACTAAAAACTGGTCCTTTGAGAAGATAAACAAAATTTACAAACCTTTAGCCAGACTCATCAGGAAAAAAAAGAGAGAAGAATCAGATCAATATAATTAGAAATTTAAAAGGAGAAGTTATAACAGACAATGCAGAAATGCAAAGGATTCCCTTGTAGTTCAGTCAGTAAAGAATCTGCCTGCAGTGCAGGAGACCTGGGTTTGATCCCTGAGTTGGGAGGATCCCCTGGAGAAGGAAATGGCAACCCACTCCAGTATCCTTGCCTAGAAAATCTCATGGACAGAGGAGCCTGATGGGCTGCAGTCCACGGGGTAGCAAATATCAGGCATGACTGAGTGACTAACACTTATTTACTTATTGTGAACAACCATATGGCAATAAATTGTATAGCCTGGAATAAATGGACAGATTCTTGGAAAAGTTAAATCTTCCAAGACTGAACCAGGAAGAAATATAAATTATGAACAACCCAATTACAAGCACTGAAATTGAAGCTGTGACCCAAAATCTCCCCAAAAATGAAAGCCTGGGATCAGATGGCTTCACGGGCAATTTCTATCAAACATTTAGAGAAGAGCTAATGCCTATCTTTCTAAAACTCTTTAAAAAACTTGCAGAGTAAGGAACACTTCCAAACTCATTCTACAAGGCCACCGTCACCTTGATACCAAAACCAGACAAAGACAACACAAACAAAGAAAACTACAGGTCAATATCACTGATGAACATAGATGCAAAAATCCTCAACAAAATTTTAGCAAACAAAATTCAGCAACACATCAAAAAGCTCATACATCAGGTTAGGTTTACTCCAGGGATGCAAGAATTCTTCAATATATGCAAATCAATCAATGTGATACATCATATTAACAAATTGAAAGATAAAAACCATATGATAATCTCAATAGATGCAGAAAAACTTTTGACAAAATCCAGTGCCCATTTATGATTAAAATTCTTGAAAAAATGGACACAGAAGTAACCTACCTCAACATAGTAAAGGGCATATATAATAAGCCTACAGCAAACATTGTTCTCAATGGTGAAAAACTGAAAGCATTTCCCCTAAGATCAGGAACAAGACAAGGGTCTCCATTTTCACCACTATTATTCAACATAGTTCTGGAAATCCTAGCTACATCAGAGAAGAAAAAGAAATAAAAGGAATCCAGATGAGAAAAGAAGTAAATCTCTCACAGTTTGCAGATGAAACCCTAAAGATAATATCAGAAAATTACTAGAGCAAATTACTGAATTTAGTAAAGTTGCAGGATACAAAATCAATACACAGAAATCACTTGCATTTCTATATACCAACAATGAAAAATCAGAGAAATTAAGGAATCAATCCCATTCACCATTGCAACAAAAAGAATTAAATATCTAGGAAGAAACTTACCTAAGGAAACAAAAGGACTGTACACAGGAAATTATAAGACACTAACGAAAGAAATCAAAGATGACATAAACAGATGGAAAGATATTCCATGTTCCTGGGTAGGAAGAACCAATGCTATGAAAATGACTATACTACCAAATGCAATCTACAGATTCAATGTGATCCCTATCAAATTACCAACAGCATCTTTCACAGAACTAGATCAAAACATTTCACAATTCATATGAAAACACAAAAGACACGAATAGCCAAAGCATTCTTGAGAAAGAAGAATGGAGCTGGAGGAATCAACCTTCCTGACTTCAGATTATACTACAAAGCTACAGTCATCAAGACAGTATAGTACTGGCACAATAAAAGAAATATAGACCAATGGAACAAGATAAAAAGCCCAGAAATAAACCCATGCACCTATGGGTACCTTATCTTTGACAAAGGAGGCAAGAATATACAATGGGGCAAAGACAACCTCTTCAATAAATGATGCTGGGAAAACTGGGCAGCTGCATGTAAAAGAATGAAATTAGAACACTTCCTAACGCCATACACAAAGATAAGCTCAAAATGGATTAAAGACCTAAATGTGAGACCAGAAACTATAAAACTCTTAGAGGAAAACGTAGGCAGAACACTTGATGACATAAATCAAAGCAAGATCCTCTATGACCCACCTCCTAGAGTAACAGAAATAAAAACAAAAATAAACAAATAGTATCTGTTTAAACTTAAAAACTTTTCCCACTGCAAAGGAAACTCTAAGCAAGGTGAAAAGACAACACTCAGAATGGTAGAAAATAATAGAAGATGAAACAACTGACAAAGGATTAATTTCCAAAATATACAAGCAGCTCATACAACTCAATGCCAGAAAAACAAACAACCCAATCAAAAAGTGGGAAAAAAACCTAAATAAACATTTCTCCAAAGAAGACATACAGATGCCTAACAAATACATGAAATGATGCTCAACATTACTCATTAGTAGAGAAATTCAAATCAAAACTACAATGAGATATCACTTTATACCTGTCAGAATGGCCATCATCAAAAAGTCTACAAAAAATAAATGCTGGAGAGTGTGTGGAGAAAAGGGAACACTCTTGCACTCTTGGTGGGAATTCAAATTGATACAGCCACTATGGAAGACAGTATGGAGATTCCTTAAAAATCTAGGAATAAAACTACCATATGATGCAGCAATACCACTCCTAGACATATACCCTGAGGAAACCAAAACTGAAAAAGACACATTTATCTCATTGTTCATTGTAGCAGTATTTACAGTAGCTAGAACATGGGATCAACCTAGATGTTCATCAACAGATGAATGGATAAAGAGGTTGTGGAAAATATATATACAGTGGACTATTACTCAGCCATAAAAGGGAATGCATTTGAGTCAGTTCTGATGAGGTGGATGACCCTAGAACCTATTATACAAGAGTGAAGTGAGTCAGAAAGAGAAAGAGAAATATTGTATTCTAACGCATATATACGGAATCTAGAAAAATGGTACTGAAGAATTTATGTGCAAGGCAGCAATGGAGAATCAGACATAGAGAATAGACTTATAGGCATTGGAAGAGTGGAGGAGAGGTGAGATGTATGGAAAGAGTAACATGGAAGCTTATATTACCATATTTAAAATAGTCAATGGGAATTTCCTGTATGGCTGAGGAAATTTATACAGGGGCTCTGTATCAACCTAGAGGGGTGCGATGGGATGGGAAATGGGAGGGAGGTTCAAAAGGGAGGGGATATATGTATACCTATGGCTGATTCATATTTGGGTTTGACTGAAAACAACAAAATTCTGTAAAGTAATTATCGTTCAATTTAAAAAAAAAAGAAATAAACAGTGATATAATTTAAGACAAAGTAATTCAGGGTCAGCTTTGTTTTCTCCCTCATCTGTTAAATGTAAAGCCATAATCTAGGCCTACTCATTGAATGTAAGTCGTCTGATCTAGGCTACTACTTTAATTATATGTTGCTGCCTGTTGAATTAGCTCCAAACGTTGTGGCTTAAAATAACAGTTATTTATTAGTGCTCATGTTTCTGTGCCTTGGGAAAGGACAGTTCTGCTGTTCTTCTTTGGGGTCTCATGTTTATAGCCAGATGCCAGCTGGGGCTGGATATACACATGTTTTTCACACATGTCCCTTGCAGGGATATATATTTCAGAGGGGAAAAGCCTCAGTATTCAAAGGCTTATGAAAACTCTTCTTTTGTCACACTTGCTAATATTCCATTGGCCAAGTCAACTCACATGATCAGAACATGCCCAGAGATAATGTAATCAGGAACTACACAATGATGTGAATAATATGCTCATTGAAGATCTCCAATGTGGCATCACGCCACAGTTATACAAAAAGCTCAAGTTGAACTCAGATTTATCTGACTCCAAGGTTATCACGTCACCACAGTACAATGACTTCTTAGTCATTACGTAGTGATTTTTTCATTGTAACTTGAAAATTTAGTAATAATAAGGCAGAAGAGATACATAAGGGGGAAAAAATGCCTAACTACCATTATTTTGTTTCCTCCCACAGTCTGTTTTCTTAACTAGTGCTTGACCATACTATTCGTGGAGAAGGCAACGGAAGCCCACTCCAGTACTCTTGCCTGGAGAATCCCATGGATGGAGGAGCCTGGTGGGTTGTACTCCATAGAGTCATGAAGAGTCGGACATGACTGAGTGCCTTCACTTTCACTTTTCACTTTCATGCATTGGAGAAGGAAATGGCAACCCACTCCAGTGTTCTTGCCTGGAGAATCCCAGGGACAAGGGAGCCTGTTGGGCTGCCGTCTATGGGGTCGCACAGAGTCGGACACGACTGAAGTGACTTAGCAGCAGGAGCATCATACTATTCACACTAGATGTAGCCAGAGTAGCATTCAAAGTCATCTTTTTTTTTTTTTTAAATAAAAAACCAGTAATTGTGCTCTCTTTCCCTGTATTTTTCTTGAATATATTTCTGTTACCTAAAATTTTTTGATAAAATAGATGAGGAGTGACATTTCCTCAGTGCAGGCTTCTTATTCACATTCCCTAAGTTTCAGAAATCTGTACATACACACACACACACACTCTACGGTGCTGGGTATACAAAGGACCATTTTATTAGATGTTTTATACATTTCTTGACTTTGTTGTTTAGTGACTAAGTCATGTCTGACTCTTGGCAACCCCATAGACTGCAGTATGCCAGGATTTCCTGTCCATCACCATCTCCCAGAGTTTGCTCAAACTCACGTCCATGGAGTTGGTGATGCCACCCAACCATTTTATCCTCTGTTCCCCCCTTCTCCTCCTGCCTTCAATCTTTTCCTGCATCAGGGTCTTTTCCAAATGAGTCAGTTCTTCACATCAGGTGGCCAAAGTATTGGAGCTTTAGTTCAGCATCAGTCCTTCCAATGACTACTCAGGTTTTTTTTTTTTTTTTTTTTTTTT
>SJXP01003131.1:143084-153091 GCA_006408505.1 Damaliscus lunatus | reverse complement strand
TGAAACCTGGTACCTAAATTTTAAATGTGATAGATGAAAAACACTTAGTGTTACTGAGAAAAGTTTCTAAGTGCTCTCTTTACCCAAAAGATATCTCTTGATAATATTAATTCCAGAAAACAAAGAAACAAACCAAAAAATGTTATACAGTGTTAATGTTGTTATGAGGCATTCTAAGAGAGCTAGATTCCTAAATCTAGTTCCTGATAGTTTCAAGCAATTTTGAGGGTAGACTGTTTTCCATAATTTTATGAAAAATAGTAAATTTCCAAGTTAACTTTTTATACTTAGTCTTTTATTAAAAAGATTGCATTAATAGGAAAAAGATTGCATTAAAGTATTGATTTTAAAGAACATAATACAAATATCATGACATTTTTAAGTCTTAACTCTGTTTTCCTGTCTTTACTGAACTAAATCAACTTCTTTGACTCTAGTACTGATAGATTAATACAAAAAAAGATCCGTGAGAAATTTGCCCAGTGCACTGTACTGATCATCGCACACAGATTGAGCACCATTATTGACAGTGAATGGATCATGGTAAGACCCTCACCTGTGAAATTTCATTTTTTTCCATTTATGCTCAGTTTTTCAATGTAGCCTTCCCTATAAAACCTCCAATAATTTAATTTTCTCTTCCTTTCTTCTCTCATTGCTAATAATAACAAGTATTTAACTATACTTTCACAATGTGTTAAATGATGTATCCAGTAATTTCATATTTTAATATTTAAATTTTATTTGCATTTTCATTTTTTAGATAGCTATGCATGAAAATATTTGAAATCCAAGTTATGGCTTCGTATTTCAGGGTGGTAGAACACACTCATTTTCAGTGTGTTATAGCTTTTTCAGCATTTTTAGATTCACTTAACCAAAAAGTTAGCCTTTTATTTAGACTGCCATGAGGTTCTTGGGTAAGACTGCACGGTTTCTCAGTTTTGGGGACATTCATGTGCTATGGAAGGGGAGTCCATGAGAAGAAAGGACATAGTGAGAAATATAAAGGATTGCAGCAGAAAGGGTGTAAAAAAGAAATGTGTTACATAAGAGTTGGAGGACTTGAAAAGTGAAAGGAAATGCTGTGGTAATAATGTTAGGAAGCAGCTACTTTGTCCTAGGACAGTCCAGATCTAAGAACTCAGAGGAGAGGCCTTAAAGGGTTGATGCTTCCACCTCCAAGGAGAGGTCATATCTGTGAGTGAGCACAATGAGGCTAGTTCTCCATGTGCTAATGGAAGCTGGGAGCTGGAGTCAGTTGCCACTGCTGGAATGATACTGCAGGAGTTGCAGACTGCCTCTTCTCCCCACCTTCAATCTCCCTCTAGTGCCCTTTTCTGGCAGAACCTCGCAAAGGGCCAGCTGGCCAAAGTGCCTCTGAAATGTGATTTAGAGAGACCCAGCCTCTCTGTCACATATGAGTGTGTAGAAAGAAAGGTAGATCAGGGGTTGAGAGCCTGTAGATACGCAACTAGCAAGTCTCTTACACAATAGATCTGGACTCTGTACACAGGCACCGGGCTCCAGGCTTTGGTCTCTGATATCTGTCTAGTATCTTCCTTCTAGGTTTCATTGGCTCTTTCTTCCTTAATAAACTAATATTCCCTTCCATAACTTTATTTCCTTCCTTCCTCCCTCTATTCCTTTTCTCTGTCTTTTGCATCTTCTCTCTTTGTTCTTTCCCTCTGCTGCTTGCTGAGCTTCAATAAATGTTAGGGTGTGGCTTCATAAAGAGATAAGGAAATTATCCCTCAAAGGAAAAACCTCTGACTGCCTATAATCCCAAGGAGTGCAAGGTATTTTAAGATTTCCTCCTTGTCTGTGACAATGAGGTGATTTCACTCATCTTATGGATGGTAAGTACTGTCAGGAGACACCACAGTATCCTGATACTGATTAGTGATGAAATAAACAGATTTGTTAAAAAGCCTGCATAATGCATATGAGGCAGCAGGTGGAGTTAACTGTGGTTTTGATGGTCCGTACTAAACAGGCAATACTCAGTAATACATGATCAGTAATACCCACATGTCCTTATATCCAGTGATAATGGAGCTGTCTCTTTAACTTCTTGGGCATTTTCTGGAATATCACCACCTACCCTACTTCCCATACATTGTCAGGTGGGATCATCAATAGGGACACTAAGTAGATCAGACTGTCAACACAGGCAATGCCTGTAGCCTCACTCCCCTGAGCGCATTGTGCAGAGGAGTGAGCTCTGGAGACAGGTAACAGGAGTGGGGCATCCTCAACCAAAAGTATGTGCTGGGCTCCAAACATTGTGTTAGTCATCCAGACTGGAACATCATGGTAGGAAGCAAGTTCCACCTACTGACTTTCATGAGGGACCAGGTGATATTCCAAGACATTGCAGGACAATGAGTCTTAAATTCCAGAAATGTTGTTTAGCATTAGACATTCTTAGTCCCCCATTTTGTATTGCTATTGTTTAGTTACTAAGTCATGTCCAGCTCTTTACAACCCCATGGACTGCAGCATGCCAGGCTTCCCTGTCCTTCACCATCTCCTAGAGTTCACCCAAGTTCATTTCCATTCAGTCAGTGATGCCATCCAACCATCTCATCCTCTTTTCCTTTTGCCTTCAATTTTTCCCAGCATCAGGGTCCTTTCCAACAAGTCAACTATTCACATCAGGTGGACAAAGTATTAGCCAAGCTTCAGCATCAGTCCTTCCAATGAGGATTATTCAGGGTTGATTTCCCTTAAGATTGACTGCTTTGATGTCCTTGTTGTTCAAGAAACTCTAGAGTTTTCTCTAGCACCACAGATCAAAAGCATCAATCCTTTGGCATTCAGCCTGCTTTATGTTTCAACCCTCACATCCATACATGACTACTGGAAAAATCATAGATTTGACTAAATAGATCTTTGTCAGCAAAGTGGTGTCTCTTCTTTTAAATTTGCTGTCTAGGTTTATCATAGCATTCCTTCCGATAAGCAAGCATCTTCTGATTTCATGGCTGCAGTCACCATCCACAGTGATTTTAGAGCCCAAGAAGAGAAAATCTGTAACTGCTTCCAATTTTTCCCCTCTTATTTGGCATGAAGTGCTGGGACCACATGCCATGATATTAGATCTTTTAATGTTGATTTTTAAGCCAGCCTTTTCACTCTCTGCCTTCACCCTTATCAGGAGGCTCTGTAGTTCCCCTTTGCTTTCTGCCCTTAGAGTAGTATTATCTGCATATCTGAGGTTGTTGATATTTCTCCTGACAATCTTGACTCCAGCTTTTAATTCACCCAGACCAGCATTTCACATAATGTACTCTGTATATTAAATTAAAAGATACTTGCTCCTTGGAAGAAAAGCTGTGATCAAACTAGACAGCAGATTAAAAAGCAGAGACATTGCTTTGCCAACAAAGGTCGGTCTAATCAAAGCTATGGTTTTTCCAGTAGTCATGTATGGATGTGAGAGTTGGACTATAAAGAAAGCTGAGTACCAAAGAATTGATGTTTTGAACTGCAAAGTTGGAGAAGTCTTTTGAAAATCCCTTGGGCTGCAAGGAGATCAAACCCATGAATCCTAAAGGAATCAATCCTGAATATTCATTGGGAGGGCTGATGCTGGAGTTGAAGCTCCAGTACTTTGGCCACATGATGCAAAGAGCTGACTTATTTGAAAAGACCCTAATGCTGGGAAAGATTGAAGGCAGGAGGAGAATGGGATGACAGAGGATGAGATGGCTGGATGGCATCACTGACTCGATAGACATGAATTTGAGCAAGCTCTGGGAATTGGTGATGGACATGGAAGCTTGGCATGCTGCAGAACATGGGGTTACAAAGAGGCGGACAAGACTGAGCGATTGAACTGAACTCAACTCTGCATATAAGTAAAACAAACAGAGTGACAATATGCATCCTTATCATGCTCTTTTCCCAATTTTGAACCAGTCCATTGTTCCATGTCCAGTTCTAACTGTTGCTTCTTATATTGGGTACAGATTTCTCAGAAGGAAGGTAAAGATTTCTGGTATTCCCATCTCTTTAAGAAGTTTCCACTGTTTGTTGCGATTCAGTTCAATTCAGTTCAGTCGCTCAGTCGTGTCTGACTCTTTGTGACTCCATGGGCTGCAGCACGCCAGGCCTTCCTGTATATCACCAACTCCCAGAGTTTACTCATACTCATGTCCATTGAGGTGGTGATGCCATCCAACCATCTCATCCTCTGTCATCCCCTTCTCCTCCCACCTTCAGTCTTTCCCAGCATCAGGTTAATTTCCAGTGAGTCAGTTCTTCATATCAGTTGGCCAAATTATTGGACTTTTAGCTTCAGCATCAGTCCTTCTAATGAACACCCAGGATTGATTTCCTTTAGGATGGACTGGTTGGATCTCCTTGCTGTCCAAGGGACTCTCAAGAGTCTTCTGCAACACCACAGTTCAAAAGCATCAGTTCTTCAGTGCTCAGCTTTATTTATAGTCCAGCTCTCAAATCCATACATGACTACTGGAAAAACCATAGCTTTTACTAGATGGACCATTGTTGGCCAAGTAATGTCTCTGCTTTTCAGTATGCTGTCTAGGTTGATCATAACATTCCTTCCAAGGAGTAAGCATCTTTTAATTTCATGGCTGCAATCACCATTGGCAGTGATTTTGGAGCCCAGAAAAATAAAGTCAGCTACTGTTTCCACTGTTTCCCCATTTATTTGCCATGAAGTGATGGAACCAGATGCCATTATCTTAGTTTTCTGAATGTTGAGCTTTAAGCCAACTTTTTCACTCTCCTCTTTCACTTTCATTAAGTGGTTCTTTAGTTCTTCTTTACTTTCTGCCATAAGAGTGATGTCATCTGCATATCTGAGGTTATTGCTATTTCTTCCAGATATCTTCATTCCAGCTTGTGCTTTATCTAGTCCAGCATTTCTCATGATGTACTCTGCATATAAGTTAAATAATCAGGGTGACAATATACAGATTTGATGGACTCATTTCTGGATTTGGAACCAGTCTGTTGTTCCATGTCCAGTTCTAACTGTTGCTCCTTGACCTGCATACAGATTTCTCAGGAGGCACATAAGGTGGTCTGCTATGCCCACCTCTTGAAGAATTTTCCACAGATTGTTGTGATCCACACAGTCAAAGGCTTTGGTATGGTCAAAAGCAGAAATAGATGTTTTCTGGAACTCTCTTGCCTTTTCGATGATCCAACAGATGTTGGCAATTTGATCTCTGGTCCTCTGCCTTTTCTAAATCCAGCTTGAGCATAAGGAAATTCACAGGTCATGTACTGTTGAAGCTTGGCTTGTAGAATTTTGAGCATTACTTTGCTAGCATGTGAGATGAGTGCAATTGTGCGGTGGTTTGAGCATTCTTTGGCATTGCCTTTCTTCGGGATTGGAATGAAAACTGACCTTTTCCAGTCCTGTGGCCATTGCTGAGTTTTCCAAATTTGCTGGCATATTGAGTGTAGCATTTTCACAGCATCATCTTTTAGGATTTGAAATAGCTCAACTGGAATTCCATCACCTCCACTAGCTTTGTTCGTAGTGATGCTTCCTAAGGCCCACTTGACTTTGCATCCAGGATGTCTGGCTCTAGGTGAGTGATCACACCATCATGATTATCTGGGTCATGAAAATCTTTTCTGTATAGTTCTGTGTATTCTTGCCACCTCTTCTTAATATCTTCTGCTTCTGTTAGATCCACACCCTTTCTATCCTTTATTGTGCCTACGTTTGCATGAAATGTTCCCTTGGTATCTCTGCTGCTGCTGCTGCTAAGTCGCTTCAGTTGTGTCTAACTCTGTGCAACCCCACAGGCGGCAGCCCAGCAGGCTCCCCTCTCCCTGGGATTCTCCAGGCAAGAACACTGGAGTGGGTTGCCATTTCCTTCTCCAATGCATGAAAGTGGAAAGTGAAAGTGAAGTCGCTCAGTCATGTCCGACTCTTCATGACCCCATGGACTGCAGCCTACCCAGCTCCTCCGTCCATGGGATTTTCCAGGCAAGAGTACTGGAGTGGGGTGCCATCGCCTTTTCAGTTGGTATCTCTAATTTTCTTGAAAAGATCTCTAGTCTTTCCCATTCTATTGTTTTCCTCTATTTCTTTGCATTGATCACTGAGGAAGGCTTTCTTATCTTTCTTTGCTATTCTTTGGAACTCTGCATTCAAATGGGTATATCTTTCCTTTTCTCCTTTGCCTTTCACTTCTCCTCTTTTCATAGCTGTTTGTAAGGCCTTTTCAGACAAGCATTTTGCCTTTTTGCATTTCTTTTTCTTGAGGATGGCATTGATCACTGCCTCATGTACAACGTGACAAACCTCTGTCCATAGGTTTTCAGGAACTCTGTCTATCAGATCTAATCGCTTAAGTCTGTTTGTCACTTCCACTGTATAGTTGTAAGGAATTTGATTTAGTTCTTACCTGAATGGTGCAGTGGTTTTCCCTACTTTCTTCAATTTAAGTCTGAATTTGGCAATAAGGATTTCATGATCTGAGCCATAGTCAGTTCCCAATCTTGTTTTTGCTTAATGTATAGAGCTTGTCCATCTTTGGCTGCAAAGAATATAATCAATCTGATTTCAGTATTAACCATCTGGCGATGTCCATGTGTAGACTCTTCTCTTGTGTTGTTGGAGGAGGGTGTTTTCTATGACTAGTGCGGTCTCTTGGCAAAACTCTGTTGGACTTTGCCCTGCTTTTGTCCTCCAAGGCCAAATTTGCCTGTTACTCCAGGTATTTCTTGACTTCCTACTTTTGCATTCCAGTCCCCTATAATGAAAAGGACATCATTTTGGGGTGTTAGTTGTAAAAGGTCTTGTAAGTCTTCATAGAACCATTCAACTTCAGCTTCTTTAGCATTATTGGTTGGGGCATAGACTTGGATTACTGTGATTTTGAACGGTTTTCCTTGGAAAGGAACAGAGATCAATCTGTCATTTTTGAGACTGCATCCAAGCACTACATTTCAGACTGTTTTTTTGACTATGATGGCTACTCCATTTCTTCTAAGGCATTCTTGCCCACAGTAGTAGATATAATGGTCACCTGAATTAAATTCATCCATTCCAGTCCATTTCAGTTCGCTGATTCCTAAAATGTTGGTGTTCATTCTTGCCATCTCCTGTTTGACCACTCCCAATTTGCCTTGATTCATGGACCTAACATTTCAGGTTCCTATGCAATATTGTTCTTTACAGCATTGGACTTTACTTCCATCAGCAATTACATCCACAACTTGGTGTGGTTTTTGCTTTGGCTTCGTCTCTTCATTCTTTCTGGAGTTAGTTCTCCACTAATCTCCAGTAGCATATTGGGGACCTACCAACCTAGGGAGTTCATCTCTCAGTGTCCTATCTTTTTGCCTTTTCATACAGTTCATGGGGTTCTCAAGGCAAAAATACTGAAGTATTTTGCCATTCCCTTCTCTAGTGGACCACGTTTTGTCAGAACTCTTCACCATGACCTGTCTGCCTTGGGTGGCCCTACACAGCATGGCTCATAGTTTCACTGAGTTAGACAAGGCTGTGGTCCATGTGATCAAATTGGTTAGTTTTCTGTGATTGTGGTTTGTAGTCTGTCTGTCCTCTGATGGAGAAGGATAAGAGGCTTATGGAAGCCTCTGAATGGGAGAGACTGAGCGGGAAGCAGAAATTTGGATTAAATCCCCACCCTTCAACAGAAAATTGGATTAAAGATATATTGAGCATAGCCCCACCCATCAGAACAAGACCCAGTTTGTTTAGATCCACCCAGTCAAAGGCTCTAGCATAGTCAATGAAGTAGAAGTAGATGTTCTGAAATTCTCTTGCTTTCTCTATTATCCAACAAATGTTGGCAATTTGATCTCTGGTTCCTCTGCCTTTTCTAAATCCAGATTGTACATCTAGAAGTTCTTCATTCAAGTACTACTGAATTCTAGCTTGAAGGATTTTGAGTATAAACTTACTAGGTATGAAGTGAATTGTGCGGTAGTTCGACATTCTTTGGCATTGCCCTTCTTTGGGATTGGAGTGAACACTGACCTTTTCCAGTCCTGTTTCCGTTGCTGAGTTTTCCAAATTTGCTGACATATTGAGTGCAGCACTTTAACAGCATTGTCTTTTAGGATTTGAAATATCTCAGCTAGAATTCCATCATTTCCACTAGCTTTGTTGGTAGTAATGCTTCTTAAGGCCCACTTGACTTCACACTTGAGGATGTCTGGCTCTTGGTGAGTGACCACACCATCATGGTTATCTGGGTCATCAAGACCTTTATGTATGGTTTTTCATTGTATTTTTGCCATCTCTTCTTATTCTCTTCTGCCTCTGGTAAGTATTTACAGTTTCTGTCCTTTTCATGCTCATCCTTGCATGAAATGTTCTTTTGATATCTCCAATTTTCTTGAAGAGTACTACTGAGTGCTAATTGGAAAAGTGATGTTTTATTTCTACTTTTTATCTGTCCCTTTTTTGTTCTTATCTCTCAGCATTGTATTTCACAAACTGTCCCCAAAGCATTTCTTCCAAAATAAAAAATGATGCTGTGAAACTTATCTGTTTCAAGCCCTTTGTAAGGCTCTAGAGGCAGCAGGACGAAGATGACTTGACTTCCAGATCAGTTAGGAGTCTGTATCATAGAGAATTATTTTTGTTTTTTGGCATTACAGCATTTATAATAATAAAAGCAAGTTGCTTTTATTATCTAATTCTTAGAAGTAAACTGTCACCTTGGAATATATGATCAGTTAGGGAAAAACAAGGAAGGACAAAATCTGGCAGTCTTGTGAGCTAGTCATGTCTTATCCCTTAGCACCTGATCCACAGATGTGAACCAGTCAGCTTTTTTGCCATCGTCAAACTATGGAGATTTGTTTAATGCTTTACTTACCTGTATCTCCTGGTAAATGTCTATAACCACAAAATTTTCTCCCTTGGCCAGTGTCTTTCAATAAGTCCTTAATGTGGTTTAGCAAAGCAATTTATAGCCTGGACCTTCCCCACCTTTCTGGTTTTGTCCCACTCTGCTCTCTCTTTTGCCTTTATATAGCTAAAACCACGCTGATGGTCATTCCGTCCTCCAGCTGCAGGGTTCACTCTCTCTTACAACTGAGCATTCTTTCTTGACTGTTAGTGGCTTAGACTAAGGTACTAGCAGTGGAAATGGGTGGATTAGGGATGGATAAGGAAGTAGAGCAAAAGGGACTGTGTGATAGATTGAACATGGGACCTGAGGACAGAGAAGAGTCGATGCTGGTTTCTGGGTGTGGAGACTGAGCATCTGGGTGAATGAGGAGGATGGAGGGAGAAGGGAAATGCGAGGGTTCTCTTTGGAGCCTGTCGCCTTTGTGAGGACTGACCTTGTTTTTCGTGATGGACCTTGCCTATGGAGCTGCCCTTCCCCCTCCTATGTTGGGAGACCTTCGGTTTAAGACTTCCAGCTTTAGATCATCAATGATGTCACAGGGAGGTACAGCCAGGAGATGTAAACTCGGCCCCTTGTTTACAATTTGCTTCCAGTTGGTTGTGATTGCTGACTTCTCTGGTAGGAGCAACAGGATTAGACTTCAGGGGACACAGGAGACACACAATCAATCCCCAGCTTCAGAGTTAGAGAATTGTCCTTTGTGCGTCATCAACCCCAGGTGTAAACCTTGTATTTTGTTCTAGAGCTTCTAATTACCAGTTGACTTCCAAATGGGCAAAAACACTATAAATAATATCCTTTCTCAAATCTTTGATTTTTGAGGTGAGGCCATTTTTTCTCATGCTTTTTTTTAGAAATATAGTCATACTTTGCTTTATTGTGCTTTGCAGATATTGCTTTTTTTTTTTTTTTTAACAAATTGAAAGTTTGTCACAACCCTGTGTTGAGCAAGTCTGTGAATGTCATTTTTCCGACAGTATTTGTGTACTCCATTCTCTGTGTCATATTTTGGTATTTCTCACAATATTTCAAATTTTTCATTATCATTACATTTGTTATGGTAATTTGTGATCAGTGATCTTTGATGTTATTACTGTGACTTGCTAAAAGCTCTGAGTATGGTTA
>SJXP01003131.1:123550-140843 GCA_006408505.1 Damaliscus lunatus | reverse complement strand
TGGTAGTATAAGCAAAGAAAGCACATGACAATCCACATTTTCTCTAACCTTATTGCTGTGCGCATTCAACATTTTCACTGTCTACAGTTAGAAAATTCTCTGGAAGTGAATATTGAAGAACCAAAAAGCATGATGTGGAAACTCAAGATTCCTTCTCTTCTGTTCATATGCAATCTTATGGTTTTATGTTCTTTGCCTTTCTTCTTCAACTCAAACCTCTAAGTAAAGTTTTTTCCTAGAGATATGAAAACCAGAAACTGTTGTAATATACTCACCTGAAAAGCACAAAAACAACTAGAATTTTGCTTAAATTTTGTTTTTTACCTTCATTTAACTCTTCTATTATAAGCCTACATGGCTACAGAGTTGGGACATTTCAGAAGAGAAAGGTTCCTTCAGAAACATGCCAAGAGATTTTATTCAGGTTTTCAGAGGGAAAGATAATTAACATGGAGATAGAAGAAATACTTAATTGTGGGGGGCGGGGGGGATCACTTATATGCAAAAGCAGCAGCTTTGGGAAAGTGGCTATGGATGTGACTGTGACCCTTCATTATTCTCTAAGTGAGAATGATTTGTTATTTCAAACCTAAGAAAGGAATTTGAGTTAATACCTGCCACATTATCCAGTCACTGAAAAAATCATAGGTACTCGTTTTACCAATGAGGGACCCACCTTCCAGTTTGGACAACTGTCCCTGTGTCACCTGGCAGCCAGAAACAGAGGTTTGACACTCAGAGCTTACATCCCCACACTACTTGTCACTATGTGGAATCTCTCTTTATTGCTTGTCAGCATACTGAAAGCTGTTTCTGGCATCTCTTTCTTTTTTCCATTTTTTGGCTGTGACATGTGACATGCAGGGTCTTGGCTCCCTGACCAGGGATCAAAACCATGCCCCCTGCAGTGGAAGTGCAGAACCCTGACTACTGGAACACCAGGGAAGTCCCTTGGCATCTCTTTCCTATTATCAGGCTGTCCTCCGCCCTGTCCTGCCCTCTGCTTCTACTTACAGCCACCCCATTATCACTGATGGCATCCTGCCAATGAAAATGAATCATATTATTATTTTCCAGTGGGTCCATTTAATTTTTATGTCTAGGACAGCTACCTGGAATATCTGCACATAAACAGGTCTGATAAATACATCTTCATTAAGTTTATGTAACTGAATGACTCATCTAGTGTAATATATTTTGTCTTAACCTACTAGAAAATGACAAGCAATTTGAGGCTGGCATTCCCAGAGAGAGCCTGGGATTGAGGGATTGTTATCATGTCAACTTGAAAATGTGGTTTTAATGGTTTAACTTGGGTTATAGGAAGAGTGGAGACAAAGTGAAATTACAGGAACCTTTTCCTATAGATAAAAAGGATGTTAAAAATTCAAAACTATACCTATTTTCCTATACATTAAGTGAATTTAGAGTTGACTTATGTTTGCTTGTTTTGAGATATCGAGAATATTTGATCAAATCTGTGAAAATAAAGGTTCAATTGGTAAAATTCTATTCCTGGCTTTTTTTCAGTCTATATCCCATCTCAGCTCTTGTAAGCCCTGGTATGCACCTTGGCTGTACTGCACTCTTGCTCCTTTCAACCACTTCTCCTCTCTGACTGCCCCTTTTCTTATCTTTTGCAATGTCTGATGCTAATGAGTTTCAAGTCTCTGTCCTCAACCCTGGTTTGAGCTTCCATCATTTGCCCTCTCTCTCTCCCTCTTACTCATATCATCAACCTGAAGCATGCTATCCTTCAAGTCCACACCCCTAACCCTGTCATTCCTGTATCCCACTACTTTACCTGGTTCCCATTCCAGCTAGAGTCAGTCTCTCCTTGATCTCACACTATGTTCTTGACACACTACACCTTTGGGTACTCACCCAGTCATACCCTGAATTTAGTTTCATTTGTATTTAACAGAATGTACTGTGTGCCTGTTACCTATCATGCACAATGCCAGGGCTGTGAGATGCATCAGGGAATAAGGGAAACCACATAACCCTGCCCTTAAGGGGCTGCCAGGCTCGTCTCCAGCCCTCTCGGTCCATGTTATTCTCTGTGTCTGGAATGACGACTGTCCACCCACCAACTTCTGTTTCTCATGTTCATGTCTATCCATTCTTCAAGGCCCTGCCCTCTCTCCTCTTTGAAGCTTGTCCTCACAACCTCTGGACAGTTTGAAACCGTCTCTTCTGCTACTAAACTCCTTGTGCTTTTTTTTTTACATTATAGACACTTGAAGATTTCTTCTCTCTCTCCTTTTAGTATAGGCTCTCTAAAGGCAGATTTTGTGACTTACTTGTGTGTTTGCCTCTTCTAAAGCATCTAGCATAATGACAGGGATGCAGTTAAATATGCAATAAGTGTTTGCTGAATAAATTCAGAAATTAATGAACATTTACTTAAGTTTTCCTCAGATGCGTTTTGGCCATGTTTTACTCTTTTATTTTTTAATTGAAGTAGAGTTGATTTGCAATATTGTTTTAGTTTCAGGTGTACAGGAAAGTGTTTCAGTTATATATGTGCTAATAGCATATATATTTTGGGGGGATTGATTTTCATTATAGGGTATTATAGGATAATGGATGTAGTTCCCTGTATTACAGAGTAAATTGTTTCTGATTATCTTATTCCATGTATTGTATTTTGTACCAGTTGATCCCACACTTCTAATTTATATGCCCACTCCTTTTCCTTTTTGGTAACCATAAGTCTGCTTTCTATACCTGTGAGTCTGTTTCTTCTTTTTAATTAAAAATTTTTTTAGTCTGTTTCTGTTTTGTATACAGATTCATTTATATTATTTTTTAGATTCCATATGTAAACAATATCATGCTTGTCTTTCTCTGTCTGCCTTTCTTAGTATGAGGTTCTCTAGACTGGTTTATGTTGATGAAGATGGCAATATTTAATTTTTTATAGTGGAATAATACTATATCATGTATGTATACCACATTTTCTTAAACCAGTAATCTGTTGTTGTACCCTTGGGTTGTTTCCATGTCTTGGCTATTGTAAACAATGCTGCTATGAACACGGGGTGTGTGACATTTTTTTGAATAAGGCCTTTTGTCTGTCTAGATATATGCCCAGGAGTGGATTTGCTGGATCATATGGTAGCTCTATTTTTCATTTCTTAAGAAACCTCTATACTTTTTTCCATGGGCTTCCTCAGTGGCTCATTGATAAAGAATCTGCCTGCCAATGCAGGAGACTCAGGTTCCACCCCTGGGTCAGGAAGATCCATGGAGGAGGAAATGGCAACTCTCTCCAGTATTCTTGCCTGTGAGATCCAATAGACAGAGGAGCCTGGTGGGCTAAATCCACGGGTTTGCAAAGAGTTGGACATGACTGAGCACACTTACTGTTTTCCTTAGGGAGTACACCAATTTACATTCCCACTAACAGTGTAGGAAGGTTCCCTTTTCTGCACACCCTCTCCAGCATTTATTATTTGTAAACTGTCTGATGTTGGTTGTTCTAATCAATGTGAGGTGATACTTCATTATGGTTTTATTTAGCATTTCTCTAATACTTAGTGGTAAAGATTATCTTTTCATGTACCTTTGGCTATCAGAATGTCTTCTTTGCAGAAATGTCTCTTTTGGTCTTCTGCTCATTTTTTAAATTGAAAGTGAAGTGAAGTGAAGTGAGGTTTCTCAGTCGTGTCTGACTCTTTGCGATCCCATGGACTATAGCCTACCAGGCTCCTCCATCCTTGGGATTTTCCAGGCAAGATTAATGAAGTGGGTTGCCATTTCCTTCTCCAGGGAATCATCCTGACCCAGGGACTGAATCCAGGTCTCCCGCATTGTAGGCAGACACTTTTACCATCTGAGACACCAGGGAAATTCATATTTTTGATATCGAGTTGTATGATGTGTTTATATATTTTGGAAATTAAGCCATTGTCAGTCATATAATTTGTAAATATTTTATCTCATTCCATAGGTTATCTTTTCATTTTGTTGGTGGTTTCCTTTGCTGTGCAAAAACTTTTAAGTGTAATTAGGTCTCTTTTGTTTGTTTTTGTTTTTATTTCCTTTGCCTTGGAAGACTGATCTAAGAAAATATTGCTTCAATTTATGTCAGAGAATGGAGTTTTGTAGTGTCATATCTTTTATTAAAGTCTCTATATAATTTTGAATGTATTTCAGAATTGATTTCCATGTAGCTGTCTAGCTTTCCCAGCACCACTTACTAAACAGACTGTCATTTCTCCGCTATATTATCTACTCTTGCTTTCTCTTTCGGAGATTTATTGACTGTATGTTTCTGGCTTCCTGTGTTTTAAAATTTCATTTTTTTTTTCTTCAACATCAGGAGGAGTATTTTTGTTCTGCGATTCTATGCTTAAGTAAAACTACACATTTAGGGCATCTAAATTGGCATGCCAAATTATAGGATGGTTGGCAAAAAAAAAAATTGCTTAGGTTTTTTATAACATCTTATGGAAAAACTCAAACGATCTTTTTGGTCAATCCAATATTATGTGGATGTGATAGATTCAGTTATTCTTGAACTCTTTTGAGAAAGCTGCCCTTATTAATGATTGACAGTAGTGAACAAAAGATTAACAGGAAAATGGCCTTTATGAAATTTAATAAATGTTTCCAATGAAACACCATGGGTGGAATAACTGAAGTACCTGGATATGGAAAAACAGCCTTTGTCTTATTGAGAGTTTTCATGTATTCTCTTAAGATACATTTATATTTATATGTTGCAGGAAGGCGGTCCCTTCCAGAGAGCCCAAGAATAGGCTCTTGCCTGACATTCTGAAATGAATTGTCTGAAGATACACATGTGTGAATAAAACAAAAGGCTTTATTGGGAAGGGGAGCCAAGTAGAGAGCAGCAGGGTAATGGAACACAGGAGAACTGCTCTGCAATGTGGCTCACCCTCTTGGATTTTACGGTGATGGGGTTAGTTTTCAGGTTGTCTTTGGCCAGTTCTCTTGCTCTGCTCATATTTGGTCTGACTCAGTATCCTTCTGGTGGTGCATGCATCTCTCAACCAAAAGGAATTCCAACTTGAGGGTTTCAGGGAGTTTGGCAGGATGTGCCATCTCTTTCCTCCTCATTTTGGCCCCTCCTGAATTTTCATGATTAGTTTTCAGCAGCAGCACAGCATTCCTTATCTGGACCTTTTGTTTCAAGGAGACAAGTCATGCGAGTGATTATTATAGTGCCTGGTTAAGGTGACAGTTTTGGTCAGCGGTTCCCTAACATAAATATGACCTAAATGAGGAGCTAAGTACCACTTCTCATCAGAACTGTTTTTATAGCTATGTCATTGGGGTTAATTGTTCGGACTCTTATTCCCTTTAAAACCATTAAGCAAATTTACTAATAAGCAGAAAGGAAGAGTTAAGAGCCCCTTCCTCTCCCTTTTAATTTCAACTTCTGGGCTTCCCACATGGTGCTGGTGGTAAAGAACATGCTTGCCAAAGCAGGAAACATAAAAAATGTGAGTTTGATCACTGGGTCAGGAAGATCCACTGGAGGAGAACATGGAAACCCATTCCAGTATTTTTGTCTGAATAATCCCTTGAACAGAGGAGCCTGGCAAACTATAGTCCATAAGGTCCCAAACCATCAGACACGACTGAAGCAACTTAATACACACTTGTAAACACATCAATGCACAATAAAAGGGCTAAAAGTCAGGCAACTGAAGAAAGAAAAAAAGAAGTAAAGGAAGATAATTTGTGATAACAGATTCAGATCCTTGTCAATTCAGATTGGGCTTCCCCCATGTGCTGTGTGGGCCATTATCACTAGAACTGGAAGCTCAATTTCTTAATTACTTTTTAAATTTTATCCAAAGAGATTCTTTATTATTTTTATCCAGGAGGATTCTTTATCAGCTGAGCCATAATGGAAGCCCAGGAATACTCGAGTGGGGTCTCCTGCATTGCAGGCAGATTCTTTACCAACTGAGCTACTAGGGAAGCCCTAAAAAAAAAAAAAAAAAAAGGTTGATATTATACAATCAAATGGCAGTGAACTGACAGCAAATTAATTGTTAAGTTGATTTGAAAGAATCTGAGCAATATTGCATGGCTACTCTTTGTTGCAATACGTGAGCTTCTCATTGAGGTAGCATTTCTTGTTGCAGCTATCTCATGCCACAGAGCAACTAAGCCTGTGAACCACAACTACTAAGCCTGAAAACCTGTACTCTGCAATTAAAGAAGCCACCTCAATGAGAAGCTCATGTACCACAGTGAAGAGAAGCCCCTGCTTGCAGAAAACTAGAAAAAGCCCAAGCACAGCAATGAAGACCCAGTGTAGCTAAAAACAAATAAATAAATGGGCTCCCCTGGTGGCTCAGTGGTGAAGAATCCATGTTTCAATGCAAAGGACATGGGTTCAATCCCTAGTCCAGAAAAATCCCATATGCCCTGAAACAGCGAAGCCCATGTGCCACAACTTCTGAGCCTGTGCTCTAGAGCCCAGGGAACTGCAATTGCTGAGCCCACATGCCCTAGAGCCTATGCTCTGCAACAAGAGAAGGCATCATAATGAGAAGCCTGCATGCTGCAACTAGAGACTAGTTCCCACTTGCCCCAACTAGAAAAAAAGCTCATGCAGCAGTGAAGACCCGGCACAACCAAAAATAAGTAAGTAAAAAATTATTTTTAAAATTAAAAAAAAATTTTTTAAGGCATTTGCTAACTCCATTCATCTGTCTTAGGTCATTTAGGTTTCTTCCATGTCTTCCTTATTGTAAATAGTGCAGTGAACATTGGGGTACATGTTTCTTTTTCTTTTTAATGAAAATTTTTATATTTGGAATTAGACAGCTGGACTCATTTTAGATGATCCCAATTTTGTTGGCAACATCCAAAACATCATAGTCAGGAGCCAGTCAAACCTATGTCTTTTTCTATATCAGGCCAGATTGAGGTGTTGACCTTAGCCACGTCAGTGTCACAGAGCTTTACAGCCTGTTTAATTTGGTGCTTGTTGGCCTTACATCCACAGTGAATACTACTCTGTAGTTGTCTTCTGTTTTCTTCATGGCTAAATTGTTGGTGAGAGGGAATTTGATGATGGCATAGTGGTCAAATTTGTTTCTTCTAGGGGAAGTTCTTCTAAAGATATTTGGGTTGCCTCCTGAGTCACAATGTTTTATGTTACTGGAAGGTGGTTGATGCCCAGATCTTTTTTTGTGGCTGTGGATGTCTTTCAGCACTGCTTTATTGGTCTTCAAAGCCTTTACTTTAGCTTCAGCTGGGAGGGGCAGAGGCTGATAGAAGGAAAGAAAATGAGGGGGGAGATTCAGAAATCAATCACTTCTGGTCCAAGACCAGTAGTGGGCTCCCCAGGTCACACGTACATCAATGATTCCTTTGAAAATACATGTGTCTTTTAAAATTACGATTTTCTCAGGTTATATGCCTAGTAGTGGGAATGCTGGGTCATATGGTAATTCTATTTATATATATATAGAATGGAATGTTACTCAGCGATAAAAAAGAATGAAATTGAGTCAGTTGTAGAGATCTAAATGGACCTAGAGTCTGTCATACAGAGTGAAGTCAGAAAGAGAAAAACATACATCATATATTAATGCATTTATGTGAAATCTAGAAAAATGGTACAGATGATCCAGTTTGCAAGGCAGAAATAGAGACACAGATGTGGAAAATGGATGTGTGTACACAGAGGGTGGGATGAACTGAGAGATTAGGACTGACATATGTAAACTACCATGTGTAAAATAGATAGCTAGTGGGAACCTGCTGTATAGCACAGGGACTCAGCTTGGTGCTCTGTGTGACCTAGGTGGGGGGATGGAGGAGTGGAGAGATCTAAGAGGAAGGCGATATATGTGTACATATAGCTGACTCATCTTGTTATGCAGCAGAAACTGATACAGCATTGTAAAGCAATTATACCTCAATTTTTTATAAAAGATACTTCCCAACTCTATATATCTGTATGATGTTATTGTTTAGTCACTCAGTAGCATCCAAGTCTTTGCAACCCATGGACTATAGCCCACCAGGCTCCTCTGTCCATGGGATTTCCCAAGCAAGAATACTAGGGTGGGTTGCCATTTCCTTCTCCAGGGGATCTTCCCAACCCAGGGATATCTGTATAAATAGCCCTTAAAGCTCAAAGTCTAAGAGTGAAAAGCACTAACTAATGATAAAAACTCCAAATGCCCTTGGCAAAACGTGAAATGCTACAGACTACTGAGTATCAGTAATCATAGTGTAAAACTTACATTTTCTCCCTTTCCTATAAAATTATAATATAAAAGGTCAGGCTAGACCTTTGTCTACCTAGTAAAATAAATTTAAAATCATTTCAATACCAGCCAGGCTTCCACGCAAATAGAATGTCTCTATTCTTTCCTTCCTGTCCCTTTATAAGACATTGTGTGCTAATGGGTTTCTTTCTTCTAATTGACAGGTTTTGGATTCAGGGGAGCTGAAAGAATATAGACAGACTTATAATTTGCTGAAAGATAAACACAGCTCATTTTCCAAGATGGTGCAACAACTGGGCATGACTGAAGCCACTGCCCTCACTTAAACACCAAAACATGTGAGCTCACCCCGAAGAGTTGTAATTAAAGTTTGTCCTCATGGTTCACTCCTTACAATCTCCACCAGGGGTCTGGTAACAACCACTCTGTGCCCTTCTCAATTATAAGTGTGCAGAGACTAAGCTTCATGACTGGGTCTTAATAGCACCTGTCAGGTTGAAGGCAGGTTTGTTGAGATCTGCAGCAGTGATGGGGTTGGTATGATATCTCTCAATGTCAGTCAGTTCAGTTCAGTCGCTCAGTCATGTCTGACTCTTTGTTACCCCATGAACTGCAGCACTCCAGGCCTCCCTGTCCATCACCAACTCCTGGAGTCCACCCAAACCCATGTCCATTGAGTTGCTGATGCCATCAAACCGTCTCATACTCTGTCGTCTCCTTCTCCTGCCCTCAATCTTTCCAAGCATCAGGGTCTTTTCAAATGAGTCAGCTCTTCGCATCAGTGACTAAAGTATTGGATTTTCAGCTTCAGCATTAGTCCTTCCAATGAATATTCAGGACTGATTTCCTTTAGAATGGACTGGTTGGAACTGCTTGCAGTCCAAGGGGCTCTCAAGAGTCTTCTCCAACACCACAGTTCAAAAGCATCAATTCTTTGGCACTCAGCTTTCTTTATGGTCCATCTCACTTTGTACATGACTACTGGAAAAAAACATAGCTTTGACTAGATGGATCTTTGTTGGCAAAGTAATATCTCTGCTTTTTAATATGCTGTTTAGGTCAGTCATAGCTTTTCTTCCAGGGAGCAGGTGTCTTTTAATTTCATGGCTGCAATCACCATCAGCAGTGATTCTGGAGCCCAAGAATATAAAGTCTCCCACTGTTTCCACTGTATCCCCATCTATTTGCCATGAAGTGATGGGACTATATGTTATAATCTTAGTTTTCTGAATGATGAGCTTTAAGCCTACTTTTTCACTCTCCTCTTACACTTTCACCAAAAGGCTCTTTAGCTCTTCTTCGCTTTCTGCCATAAGGGTGGTGACATCTGTGTATCTGAGGTTATTGATATTTCTTATGGCAATCTTGATTCAGCTTGTGCTTCATCCAGCCTGGCATTTTGCATGATGTACTCTGAGGAAAAGAAATCAAAAAAGGCAAAATTGTTGTCTGAGGAGGTCTTACAAATAGCTGATAAAAGAAGAGAAGTGAAAGGCAAAGGAGAAAAGGAAGGACATACCCATTTGAATGCAGAGTTCCAAAGAACAGCAAGGAGAGATAAGAAAGCCTCCCTTAGTAATCAGAGCAAAGAAATAGAGGAAAACAGTAGAATGGGAAAGACTAGAGATCTCTTCAAGAAAATTAGAGATACAGAGGAAACATTTCATGCAAAGAAGGGCACAATAAAGGACAGAAATGGTATGGACCTAACAGAAGCAGAAGATATTAAGAAAAGGTGGCAAGAATACACAGAAGAACTATACAAAAAAGATCTTCATGACCCAGATAACCACAATGGTGTGATCACTCATGTAGAGCCAGACATCCTGGATGTGAAGTCAAGTGGGCCTTAGGAAGCATCACTACAAACAAAGCTAATGGAGGTGATGGAATTCCAGCTGAGCTATTTTGAATCCTAAAAGATGATAATGGGAAAGTGCTGCACTCAATATGCCAGCAAATTTGGAAAACTCAACAGTGGCCACAGGACTGGAAAAGGTCAGTTTTCATTCCAATCCCGAAGAAAGGCAATGCCAAAGAATGTTCAAACTACTGCACAATTGCACTCATCTCACATGCTAGCAAAGTAATGCTCAAAATTCTACAAGCCAGGCTTCAAAAGTACATGAACCATGAACTTTCAGTTGTTCAAGGTGGATTTAGAAAAGGCAGAGGAACCAAAGATCAAATTGCCAACATCTGTTGGATCATTGAAAAAGCAAAAGAGTTCCAGAAAAACATCTGCTTTATTGACTATGCCAAAGCCTTTGACTGTGTGGATCACAATAAACTGTGGAAAATTCTGAAAGAGATGGGAATACCAGACCACCTTACGTGCCTCCTGAGAAATGTGTATGCAGATCAGGAAGCAACAGTTAGAACTGGACATGGAACAACAGACTGGTTCCGGATAGGAAAAGGAGTACATCAAGGCTATATATTGTCACCCTGCTTATTTAACTTCTATGCAGAGTGCATCATGAGAAACGCTGGGCTGGAAGATGCACAAGCTGGAATCAAGATTGCCAGAAGAAATATCAATAACCTCAGATACGCAGATGACACCACCCTTATGGAAGAAAGTGAAGAGGAACTAAAGAGCCTCTTGATGAAAGTGAAAGTGGAGANTACATGACTACTGGAAAAAAACATAGCTTTGACTAGATGGATCTTTGTTGGCAAAGTAATATCTCTGCTTTTTAATATGCTGTTTAGGTCAGTCATAGCTTTTCTTCCAGGGAGCAGGTGTCTTTTAATTTCATGGCTGCAATCACCATCAGCAGTGATTCTGGAGCCCAAGAATATAAAGTCTCCCACTGTTTCCACTGTATCCCCATCTATTTGCCATGAAGTGATGGGACTATATGTTATAATCTTAGTTTTCTGAATGATGAGCTTTAAGCCTACTTTTTCACTCTCCTCTTACACTTTCACCAAAAGGCTCTTTAGCTCTTCTTCGCTTTCTGCCATAAGGGTGGTGACATCTGTGTATCTGAGGTTATTGATATTTCTTATGGCAATCTTGATTCAGCTTGTGCTTCATCCAGCCTGGCATTTTGCATGATGTACTCTGAGGAAAAGAAATCAAAAAAGGCAAAATTGTTGTCTGAGGAGGTCTTACAAATAGCTGATAAAAGAAGAGAAGTGAAAGGCAAAGGAGAAAAGGAAGGACATACCCATTTGAATGCAGAGTTCCAAAGAACAGCAAGGAGAGATAAGAAAGCCTCCCTTAGTAATCAGAGCAAAGAAATAGAGGAAAACAGTAGAATGGGAAAGACTAGAGATCTCTTCAAGAAAATTAGAGATACAGAGGAAACATTTCATGCAAAGAAGGGCACAATAAAGGACAGAAATGGTATGGACCTAACAGAAGCAGAAGATATTAAGAAAAGGTGGCAAGAATACACAGAAGAACTATACAAAAAAGATCTTCATGACCCAGATAACCACAATGGTGTGATCACTCATGTAGAGCCAGACATCCTGGATGTGAAGTCAAGTGGGCCTTAGGAAGCATCACTACAAACAAAGCTAATAGAGGTGATGGAATTCCAGCTGAGCTATTTTGAATCCTAAAAGATGATAATGGGAAAGTGCTGCACTCAATATGCCAGCAAATTTGGAAAACTCAACAGTGGCCACAGGACTGGAAAAGGTCAGTTTTCATTCCAATCCCGAAGAAAGGCAATGCCAAAGAATGTTCAAACTACTGCACAATTGCACTCATCTCACATGCTAGCAAAGTAATGCTCAAAATTCTACAAGCCAGGCTTCAAAAGTACATGAACCATGAACTTTCAGTTGTTCAAGGTGGATTTAGAAAAGGCAGAGGAACCAAAGATCAAATTGCCAACATCTGTTGGATCATTGAAAAAGCAAAAGAGTTCCAGAAAAACATCTGCTTTATTGACTATGCCAAAGCCTTTGACTGTGTGGATCACAATAAACTGTGGAAAATTCTGAAAGAGATGGGAATACCAGACCACCTTACGTGCCTCCTGAGAAATGTGTATGCAGATCAGGAAGCAACAGTTAGAACTGGACATGGAACAACAGACTGGTTCCGGATAGGAAAAGGAGTACATCAAGGCTATATATTGTCACCCTGCTTATTTAACTTCTATGCAGAGTGCATCATGAGAAACGCTGGGCTGGAAGATGCACAAGCTGGAATCAAGATTGCCAGAAGAAATATCAATAACCTCAGATACGCAGATGACACCACCCTTATGGAAGAAAGTGAAGAGGAACTAAAGAGCCTCTTGATGAAAGTGAAAGTGGAGAGTGAAAAATTAGGCTTAAAGCTCATCATCCAGAAAACGAAGATCATGGCATCCGATCCCATCAGTTCAGTTCAGTTGCTCAGTCGTGTCCGACTCTTTGCGACTGCATGAATCACAGCATGCCAGGCCTCCCTGTCCATCACCAACTCCTGGAGTTCACTCAAACTCATGTCCATTGGGTCAGTGATGACATCCAGCCATCTCATTCTCTGTTGTCCCCTTCTCCTCCTGCCCCCAATCCCTCCCAGCATCAGGGTCTTTTCCAATGAGTCAACTCTTCGCATGCAGTGGCCAAAGTATTGGATCCAGTCCCATCACTTCATGGCAAATATTTGGGGAAACAGTGGAAACAGTGGCTGACTTTATTTTGGGGGGCTCCAAAATCATTGCAGGTGGTGACGGCAGCCATGAAATTAAAAGATGCTTGCTCCTTGGAAGAAAAGTTCTGGCCAACCTAGACAGCATATTAAAAAGCATAGACATTACTTTACAACAAAGATCTGTCTAGTCAAAGCTATGGTTTTTCCAGTAGTCATGTTTGGATGTTAGAGTTGGACTATAAAGAAAGCTGAGTGTCGAAGATTTGATGCTTTTGAAATGTGATGTTAGAGAAGACTCTTGAGAATCCCTTGTACTGCAAGGAGATCCAACCAGCCCATCCTAAAGGAAATCAATTCTGAATATTCATTGGAAGGACTGATGCTAAAGCTGAAGCTCCAATACTTTGGTCACTTGATATGAAGAACTGACTCACTGGAAAAGACCCTGATGCTGGGAAAGATTGAAGGCAGGAGGAGAAGGGGGTGACATAGGATAAGATGGTTGGATGGCATCACTGACTTGATGGACATGGGTTTGCACAAGGTCTGGAAGTTAGTGATGGACAGGAAAGCCTGGCATGCTGAAGTCCATGGGGTTGTGTTACCCAGACACAACTGGGTAACTGAACTGACTCTGAATATAAGTTAAATAAACAGGGTGACAACATACAGCCTTTACATATCCTTTCCCAATTTGGAACCAGTCTGTTGTTCCATGTCCTGTTCTAACTGTTGCTTCTTGACCTGCATACAGGTTTCTCAGGAGTCAGGTAAGGTGGTCTGGTGTTCCTGTCTCTTTAAGAATTTTCCACAGTTTATTGTGATCCACACAG
Organism: Damaliscus lunatus; assembly: GCA_006408505.1. Lineage (NCBI taxonomy): Eukaryota > Metazoa > Chordata > Mammalia > Artiodactyla > Bovidae > Damaliscus > Damaliscus lunatus. The sequence continues at coordinate 127,179 of SJXP01003131.1, read as the reverse complement.
TCAAAGGCTTTAGCATTGTCAGTGAAGCAGAAGTATACTTCCTCTTCTAGCAAATGAAATTTTCATTAGGACAGATTAAGACTTCACAATACCTTAACCCTGTAGTCTAAATGGTGCTTGAAGGTGTACACTTTCTCAGAGTTGAGGTATAGGAAAGCACTAAGCACTGTATATGGTTTGAAGAAGATACTTGATAAGTAACATTCAGGTCACGTGGTATCTTCCAAACAATGACCGAGTCATAATGTCTCATCATACAAATGTGATAACTCAGGTCTGGTTTAAGGAACTAAGCCATTGCCATGCAGCCACCTGTAATTCTTTCTAAAACAAAGTGGGAATGGGACTGATGGAAGGATGGAGGGCAAAAGGAAAATTCTGGTGTTCTTGCCCCTGAGATGCATGGCTCAGGATGGGATGAGGCCTCCAACTGAATGTGGTGAGGCTTCCCATCAAAACTATATCTCTGGGTGTTAAATTATGAATATATATATTTTTCTTAATATATTATGCATTTCCCAGATGCTAACTTGTAAGGGAAAAAAATTACTTCTGTAATATTTAAAATATATCTTAAAGAAAGCATATCCCAGTAACCTATAGTACTTCCATATGATTTATTGAAAATGTAGCCTAAGTTCCTTCTGTCGCTGTTTCATCTCAATCCTCCTTAGAACTGAAGAACTGGAAAGCAATACCTTCCACTGTTACAGGACAGGGAATTGCCTAGGGACAGAGTTGGCTGAAGGGGGAATGTTTAAATAGGACACATCATCCCTAGAGACAATGAAGTCCATGTTCTGAACTTTCCATAAGTACTTATATGGTATGTAGGTGTAGAGAAGCTGCACTTAGAGGCCTATATATTTTATGTGGCTGAAATTCACAGAGTGTTTTTATATCTAGTAGAGTGTCTTTCAGTCAGAGTTACCCTCCCACCTGATAATCATTTGTGATTCCCCGTTTGACCTGGTCACAAAACAGCCAGGAATCTCCCAAACCCTTTTAATTTTTCACCTTTTCACATCAAAGAGATGTATCCTCACCTATGTGTCCAAGTCTTTATTTAGAAAGTATTATCATTGTGTGTTCAGTTGCTAAGTCATATCTGACTCTCTGTTACCACATGGACTGCAGCGTGCCAGGCTTCCGTGTCCTTCACCATCTCCCAAAGTTTGCTCAAACTCATGTCCATTGAGTAGGTGATGCGATCCAATCATCTCATTCTCTGTCGCCGCCTTCTCTTCTTGCCTTCAATCTTTCCCAGCATCAGAGTCTTTTCCAGTGAATCAGCTCATTTAGTGTTGTTATTATACCTTATTAAACATTGAATAATGAGATATATATCACAGAATTTTAGGTAGGTCTATATAACATAATAGTCTTCAAGACTCAGTTTTATACATTATGAAACTAAGGCCCATACATATAAAAACAGCCACAGGTCATAGAAATCTTGTGATTCCTGGTCTAGTAATCCTATACCTACTTTAACAATAGTAATGATAAGTTGCATTTGTCTAATTCTTTATACTTTATTTTACATAATTCTCACATGTATGATTTCACGTAATTCTCATGACCGTCTTTTTTCACCCCACATCATGGATGTTGAGATTGGGTCCAGGGCTCACTTAAGGTCACAGAGCTGGTTCAGGGAGCAGTGAGAGGGAATTGAAAGGCTGAGTGCTGCCCTGGGTACTGTGTTCTATGTTAAGTCTGAGAACACCGCTCCTTTCATATAGTAGCTAAGATAGGGGCAGTACCCAAGTTCACAGGGTGACAGAACCTCACTCAAGGATTTCAATCCTGCCATTGGCTCAGGTCACCTCTACAGAAAGAAATAAGGAAATACATATCTTGATTCCTATCCCAGTTGAATATCTTCTGACATTATGTCTGCATACACTTGATCAGATTGTCAACTTTTTAAATGTAGAGGCATCAGATATCAATGCATCATTCAGAGCTGTAACACTAAGAGCATTAGCTTGAGTCAATAGACTTTTTAATCTAACAGAACAGAATTCATTCATTTGAAAAGAAAACTCAACATTGGGGAAAAGATGCTTCCAAGTCACATTTTCTTGACCATGTAGTTACTCTGCCCCACTCCTGTCATCATTCATCTCCTCCCCCAGGGTGGAGCCCCAGCACCATTTTTTACTATCCTGTTGACATGTTCTATGAATCAGTAAGAATTTGTGTATATGTGGCCTTCCTTCTTTCTAAGCACAAATCATAGCTGTTCCTTGCTGTCTTGATTTAATAGTTTATCTCAGATTATATCAATGCATACAATTACTTCATTCTTTATAATGACTATGTAGTGTTTATACTTTCTCCATTCCCTACTCTTCATTTTCTGTTCGAATTAACTGTTAATAATTTTATGGTTTTCTTTCCCCCAGAGAAGGAGCTCTCAAATTTACTTATGATCTGTGTTGTTTATCATGTTCTGCTTTTACTCATATTAATTTCTTCCTTCCTTTGGATTATTTTGTTGTTGCTTCTTACTTCTGGAATACTTTTGTTTTCATTCTTTCTTGTTTATTAAGAAAAATAGTTTAAGCTTGTAAACTTTTCTCTGAATACTGTTCTAGCTATATGCTACATGTTCTGGTATTTATGCTGTGATCATAGTTAGTTTTTTTTATAGAGATTCTGCACTTTTGGCTTTTATATCCTTTTTAGCCCAAGAATTCTTTAAAAAGTGGTTTAAAAAACTTCCTGGGGATAGAGGATTTTTTTTTTAAATGTTTGTTTTCTGTTTTACTCATCAGTGTTAACTTCCATTACCTCGTGATCAGAAAATGTTGTCTGCACTATTTCCATCCAGAAACAGTGTTTATTAATACTTTTTTATGTTAATATATAAGCCATTTTTGTGTATGTTCTTTGGGCATTTAAAAAGAAGGGCTATTGCCTATTTAAGGCATAAGGGCTTAATTTTTTATTAAATCAATTTATTATTTTTAATCTCATTATTTAGGTTTTTCTCTATCCTTATTTATTTTGGACCATTTGATGTGACTTGGACTTAAAGAAATGTATTAGTCTCATAGTATACCAGGTTCACTTTTTAGTTCTTCCCATTTTTGTTTTGATAAGTTTGACGCTTATAATTTTTCAGTCCAGAGGTGGCTCAGATGATAAAAAATCTGCCTACAATGCAGGAGACCGAAGTTTGATCCCCCGGTCAGGAAGATCCCCTGGAGAAGGAAATGGCAACCCACTCCAGTATTTTTGCCTGGAGAATTCTATGGACAGAGGAGCCTGGCTGGCCACAGTCCATACAGTCCATGGGGTCACAAAGAATTGAACATGACTGAGCAACTAACACTTAAACTTAGATATTCATGACTTGGGTTTTCACTATGAATTATATTTTCTACTATTTTAAAGTGGTTTTTTAAAAATTCATTTAATGTTTCTGGCCTTAAATCCAAGCTGGTTCAAAACTAAAATTGAGTCCATTTATTTTACTTTGTTTTCACTTGCCTGGTATGTCAGACTTAGCCTTTCTTTAAATAGATGAGTTTAGTTTATTTACATTTATTGAGATTATGTTTTATCTTAGTTCTATCTCATTAGGCTTTCAGTTTTTTAGTGGGTTTTTTTTTTTTTTT
>SJXP01003131.1:94548-116894 GCA_006408505.1 Damaliscus lunatus | reverse complement strand
TTTCTGAATGTTGAGCTTTAAGCCAACTTTTTCACTCTCCTCTTTCACTTTCATCAAGAGGCTTTTTAGTTCCTCTTCACTTTCTGCCATATGGGTGGTGTCATCTGCATATCCGAGGTTATTTGTTGCTTTTAGTAAGATCTAATTCCATGATGGTGGCTTTGTTTATAAGATGAAGCTTATGTAGTAGACTTAGTTTCAACCCATGTTGGAGGAACTATCATGAACTGAACCTGAGAGAAGGAGAAGGGGGCCAAGAAACAGAGCACTTGCTGGTCTTATGTTCTACTTGCCCTGAATTTGAATTTTTCTGGAATTGTTTCTTTTGGTCTTCATAACCATTCAGAGCTGGTAGTTTTATCCCTCAGATGGGGAAACTAAGGTAGAAAGGCCTAAGTAACTTAATATCACAAGTTAGACAGTGTTAGTAATCTTTTAACTATTTTTCTACCTCCTGGATTCCTGGGTTCATTGAATTAAATGTGTTTCAATCTTAACTCTGGGCTACTGTAAAGATAAAATCAGAAGAATCACAAAACAGGCCCCCAACTGTTCTGTTTTTGTTATACAAGCTGGGTGGTGCTGCTACTTTCTGTGGGCTAAGGGGCCACATCCCTCTCTGAGCAGCATCATAATCACACCCAACACTTAGCTCAGTATGTTTTCAACCTGCAGTTTTTAGCTATCACTTAGTTCCTATGGGGTAGGTAATTATCTCATTTCACAAATGAGGCAGGAGGTGCTTGAGAGAGCTTGATTGATTTTTTCCAGGGTCAGCAGTGGTCCCAGGAGAGAGAGGTGAGACTGGGCCTTTCCATCCCAGGCTCAGCCCATCCACACGGACTCTGCTGCTGCTGCTGCTAAGTCACTTCAGTCATGTTCGACTCTGTGTGACCCCATAGACGGCAGCCCACCAGGCTCCCCTGTCCCTGGGATTCTCCAGGCAAGAACACTGGAGTGGGTTGCCATTTCCTTCTCCAATGCATGAAAGTGAAAAGTGAAAGGGAAGTCGCTCAGTCGTGTCCGACTCTTAGCGACCCCATGGACTACAGCCCACCAGCCTCCTCCGTCCATGGGATTTTCCAGGCAAGAGTGCTGGAGTGGGGTGCCATTGCCTTTTCTGCAAGGACTCTGCTAACAAGTGTTTAATCATCTCAAGTCCCTTCATAACCTGCCCTGTGTAAAAAGATGCCTTCTCTCACTCCTTCTGTCAGCCAGAGTGTGGTCTACACCAGGGTAACAGATGAGAGACAGAAAGGGCAAATCAATTAGGCTATACACAGAAAGCTTATTTTCAGTTTCAAGTATTTCAGACTTGAAATACTTCAGATTTGAAGATCATTTTGTTTAAAAGTTGTTAATAATAACATTTCCTTTATAAAAATTTATATTGAGAAGGGGTATGGGGAAAGGAAGCAACTGATTCTAGAAAGACTGTCAGGCAGTAGAAAGTGAAATGTATTTCCATTTGTTCTTTTGGCTATTCTTATTTTCACTAAGAGAGTACATAAAATATAACCACACAAAATATGGCTAGCTTTTAAAGGTAATGTAGCCGGATGATAAGCAACTATCCCTGCCCCCACCCCCCCCACAAAGGCTTTATTTTTAAAATAATTTTTTAAATTTATTTTTGACTGTGTTAGGTTTTCATTGCTGCATGTTCTTTTCCTAGCTGTGGCAAGCAAGGGCTTCTCATTGCAGTGACTTCTCTTGTTCTGGAGCATGGGCTGTAGGGCGTGTGGGCTCAGTATTGTGGCTCTTGGGCACTAGAGCACAGGCTCAATAGATGTGGTGTGTGGGCTTAGTTGCTCTGCAGAATGTGAGATCTTCCTGGATTGTGGATTGAACCCATATCTCCTGTATTGGCAGGCAGATTCTTTACCACTGAGCCACCAGGGAAGCCCTCAAGGGCCTTCTTTTTGAACACTTGCATTATAATGGAAATAGCCTCAGATTTTACCCAATAAGATGCAGGTATTTTTGGAGAACTGCTTATTTTTCTCTTTAACCTCAATGACATTGTAATATACAGCATTTCATATTGCAAAGTATTCTATGGGGGGGAGGGGGGAGGGTAGCAAGTATGCAAGCAACAAGAGAATAAGAAAGTACATTTAATGTGAAAGTAGATGTCTCAACCCTTTTCTATTTCATAAGCCACATCTATCATCTCTCATAGTAACTGTTGACTGGACCACAAATATATTTGGAACCTGGGTTTATAAAATATATCTGGAATCATATGACTTGGTGACTGAGCTTGTGAGACAAATCAGCCTCAGATAGATGGTACAGATACATTTGGTATCAGCCTCAGATACATCTTATGTTTTAAAGATCCAGCAAAACTTTTCATGCTCTTCTTTGGGTCAAAAAGTAAAAAATTACTTTCAGAGTTCTTTTTTATCCAAACACATTTTGAGATAAGAGCTCACAAGTCTTGACAGTGTTTCATTTTGCTATGTACATCTGTCAAAGAACTGAGATACAGCTACTAAAAACTGGTGATTGTGTAACAGGGAAACTTGACAGCATTTCATCTCCTTTATGTTCTCAGCATAGATTTAACAGAAAGCCTGTGTGTCTTCCAGTTCAGCTAGAAATTGGTAGAATTCTAGAACTCAACAGCTTGGCAAAGCACCGTCCTGTTATTTTGTATCATCTTCCATTTTAGAGAAGTTGCTTGGTTGAGTCATTGTTAAAGCTTTTGATTGTCTTTTCATTCTTGGGACCCACTATCCACAGATCACATTTCTATAGGCCTATAACTTCTTTGCTGCACAAATTAAATGCCAAATGTTTTATATATATACAATAGCATTTCGATGATTGTCAATCAGAGTTTATAAAATATAGGGATTACAACCTGATGTTAACATCCAAATCTATTGTGCTCATTTTATGTGTGAAAATAACAAACCCATGCAGATAACCAGATTTCCTAGTCCCTCTGTCAGCCTGTTTTTAATTTACCTCCAAGTTTTGAGTCAATAAAATGATTTTGCTTATCAGTTTAATGTCATGATAAAGGATATCTATGAATCAGAATGATTGGAAGTCAGTTGGATCTACAAATTGTTTGGCATTAAGCTCATCCCCACCCACTGAGTCTATTAATGGGGCTTCTTCCTCCATAGAATTAAATATGACCCTGGTTTTTAAAATTGTACCTCACTAGTGGTATGATTTGCTTCATATGATGATGTGGCCGTTGAAGTGAATTGCCTTAGAAGAAAGGTTTTAAAACTTTTAAACTCATTGTTTTTATTTATCTTTTTTCCCCTTAGATACATTACAAAGGATCATTCATATCGACCGTGTGGTTATGAACACTGCCAATGGACAACACGCAGCCTTAACAGTTTTTGAGTCAGCACTGTGATTCCACCATGAGGTCAAATCTATGGCTGATTCACGTTGAGGTTTGACAGAAAATAACAAAATTCTGTAAAGCAACTATACTTCAATAAAAAAAAAGAGTATCAAAAAAAAAGGCATTTTCCCAATAGTTTTTGCACTGCATAAACTGTTGTGCTTTTTTTTTCACCAGCAACAAAATTTACACATATAAGATATTAGTTTATTTGGATTTTCTTTTCTCCAACTTCACCCAGTGATTTCAAGCGCTTAAAAAAATGATTTATTATGTTTATTTTTATGTTGTACCATTTAAAAAAGATCCAAATCAGATGTGCAGGCCACCAATAAAAGCTATCTACTAGGTTTTGTGCATTAAGAGACTCCAGAGTCAAAGCTTATTTTCTAAGGTATAAATGAAAGTTGTCAAAGATTTTTTATGGCCCTCAAATTTTGCTGATAAAGGTCTGTATAGACAAAGCTATGGTTTTTCCAGTGGTCATGTATGGATGTAAGAGTTGGACCGTAAAGAAGACTGAGCGCTGAAGAATTGACGCTTTTGAATTGTGGTACTGTGGGAAGACTCTTGAGAGTCCCTTGGACTGTAAGGAGATCAAACCAGTCAATTCTAAAGAAAATAGTCCTTAATATTCACTGGAAGGACTGATGCTGAAGCTGAAGCTCCAGTACTTTGGCCACGTGATGCAAAGAACTGACTCATTGGAAAAGCCCCTAATGCAGGGAAAGATTGAATGTAGGAGAAGAAGGGGACGACAGAGGATGAGATGGTTGGATGGCATCACCAACTCAATGGACATGAATTTGAGCAAACTCCAGGAGATAGTGAAGGACAGAGGAGCCCAGTGTGCTGCATTCCATGGGGTTACAAAGATTTGGGCATTACTTAGTGACTGAACAACAACAAAATATTACATACTACTTTCTAATTTTATCAGGGATTGTATATACCTGAAGGGGCCTCCCCTGTGGCTCAGTGGTAAAGAATCTGCCTGCATTGCAGGAGCCACAGGAGTCACAAGTTTAATCCTTAGGTCGGGAAGACCCCCTGGAAAAGAGAATAACAACCCACTCCAGTATTCTTGCCTGGAGAATCCCATGAACAGACAAGCCTGGCAGGCTATAGTCCATAGGGTCACACAGAGTTGGACATGACTGACGCGAACTTAGCATGCATGCATCTTCCTGAATACTGTGTGAAGTTGCCATTTTGTGTCATCAATTCCTTTAACGTAACTAGGATCCAGTATTCCACCCAAAAACTTCTGGTTAAAACAGTACAGAGAAAACAAATAGGAAAAAGAAAAAAGCACACTTTAGTTTAAGCAAGATAACAGGAGTGTTGTCCCTCCAAAAAATTGAAAGATACTTGGTTAAAATACAGAAGGACAATATTTAATTATGTGTTCTAAAAAAGGAAGAGAAAATACGATTTCTCACCATAGAAGCCCTCCTAGAGAATTTTGTAATGAAGGACACACATGTGATCATTGTCTTCTAGATGGAGAATTTGATTGTGTTTTATTTTTACTCATTTTTATTTTGGTTAAATATATGTAACATAAAATTTTTCATTAGAGGGAAGTTCCTTGGTGGCCTGATGGTTAGGACTCGTGCTTTCAATGCAGTGGCCTGGGTTCGATCTCTGGTCTTGAACTAAGGTCCTATAAGCTGTGCAGTGCACTCAAAAAAAAACAAAAAATTACCATTGTAACATTTTAAACATACAATTCAGTATCAATAATCACATTCACAGTGTTTTTGCCATCTAGTTCACTTTTGGTAAATATTTTTCCTTTGAATTTTGAACTTGACTGGCATAGAGATATCAGAATATCTTATATGTTTAATGGTATAGCACCTATATTTGTGTTCTTTTTTTGCTTTTTAATTTTCTTTGTGCCTTCTTCCTTTTTTGCTTGAATAATCTTGGATGACTTTTTACTATCTATTTTCAAAGAATCAGTTTTTCTGCTTGATCGATCCTTTCTGGTTTTTTGTTTTCTAGTCCATCATATTACTCTTTCTTCCCTCCAACTTTTTGTCATTTATTTTGTGTTTTTTTTCTAAATTCTTAAATTGGAAACAGATTAATGTTTAACAATTTTTTTCCTAATATAAGTACATAAAGCCTACTTTTCTTTCCTCTAAGGCCCATTTTATCTGTAGCCTACAAGTTTTGATACTTGGTACTGATCAATAACCATTGTACTATGTATTTCCTAATTTCTCATTTGTTTCATTAATTATATTGTTTACCCAAGAGATACTCACAAGTGTAATAGTCTCTAAATTCCAAATGTTAATGGATTTTTAAATATTAGATTGAACCATGTGAAACCACTTTTAAATCATTCAATCTCTTTTTAAAAATTTCCTTTTGATTTCTATTTTTACATCAATCCCTTTTTTAACCTATAAAATGACAGTTTTATATGGCTCAAAATAAGTTTTGTTTTGCTAGTAATATATAACAATTTCATTTTGATCAGAGAAGATTAGATTGAGGATTTTAAACTAAAGGTAACCATATTCACACAGAAAGTCCTTGTTTCTAGCATTTTGTACTCTACTTGAGGGTTTTAAAATGTTGTAAGTATGTGTATAACCAGTAATTTTAAAATAAAAATCCTGCCCCTAAAATCCTGTTACGTGTTGTAGGCTGGTTCTCTCTGGGATGCAGACTCAGATGGAGTTTAGTGCTGGGATGTGTATCAGGATTGCCCTTGGAGTCAACAATGTGGAATCGGGAGGGAAGAAACGAGGTAAGGCAGAGGGAAAAATCAAGCTGAATCACTGGCCAGATGACCTTAGCTGACCCCATGGGGGTCTGGAGTAAAGATGTCCTTTCAGGGCTGTCCTGACACATGCAATGACCAGGCCTTTATACCTCCATGGAGGGCTGGTGGTTTGGAGTTGCTCACTGGCAGCACTTCCAGCAGCTGGACAACGAGTCCCTGAAGGGAGGTCTGGGCAGTGTGTCTCCATGTCCCCCCACAGCATGTGTCACAGCTCCAGAGGTAGGTGATGAGGATGTATTATGGGGAAANGATCGATCCTTTCTGGTTTTTTGTTTTCTAGTCCATCATATTACTCTTTCTTCCCTCCAACTTTTTGTCATTTATTTTGTGTTTTTTTTCTAAATTCTTAAATTGGAAACAGATTAATGTTTAACAATTTTTTTCCTAATATAAGTACATAAAGCCTACTTTTCTTTCCTCTAAGGCCCATTTTATCTGTAGCCTACAAGTTTTGATACTTGGTACTGATCAATAACCATTGTACTATGTATTTCCTAATTTCTCATTTGTTTCATTAATTATATTGTTTACCCAAGAGATACTCACAAGTGTAATAGTCTCTAAATTCCAAATGTTAATGGATTTTTAAATATTAGATTGAACCATGTGAAACCACTTTTAAATCATTCAATCTCTTTTTAAAAATTTCCTTTTGATTTCTATTTTTACATCAATCCCTTTTTTAACCTATAAAATGACAGTTTTATATGGCTCAAAATAAGTTTTGTTTTGCTAGTAATATATAACAATTTCATTTTGATCAGAGAAGATTAGATTGAGGATTTTAAACTAAAGGTAACCATATTCACACAGAAAGTCCTTGTTTCTAGCATTTTGTACTCTACTTGAGGGTTTTAAAATGTTGTAAGTATGTGTATAACCAGTAATTTTAAAATAAAAATCCTGCCCCTAAAATCCTGTTACGTGTTGTAGGCTGGTTCTCTCTGGGATGCAGACTCAGATGGAGTTTAGTGCTGGGATGTGTATCAGGATTGCCCTTGGAGTCAACAATGTGGAATCGGGAGGGAAGAAACGAGGTAAGGCAGAGGGAAAAATCAAGCTGAATCACTGGCCAGATGACCTTAGCTGACCCCATGGGGGTCTGGAGTAAAGATGTCCTTTCAGGGCTGTCCTGACACATGCAATGACCAGGCCTTTATACCTCCATGGAGGGCTGGTGGTTTGGAGTTGCTCACTGGCAGCACTTCCAGCAGCTGGACAACGAGTCCCTGAAGGGAGGTCTGGGCAGTGTGTCTCCATGTCCCCCCACAGCATGTGTCACAGCTCCAGAGGTAGGTGATGAGGATGTATTATGGGGAAAACTCTTGGTGAGTTAAATTTAAGTCAGAATGATGACTTGGTGATTCTCTTCAATGCCCTCTTGTCTAAAAACACAGAAGAGGAGGTCCATGTAGGGGAGATGTCCTCATTCTCCAGGGTCAGCCCAGTTGTCACCTATTCTAGGAAGTCACTTAAGATCAGTTATCATCCTAGGTAACTCGTATTTCTGTAGGACCCTGAGCATCTCTCTTGTATTAAACTGAACCATACTTGGTTAGTGTCCTGTTGTCACCAACCTGAGATACTTCATCTGTAAACAAAGGGCCTATTCTTTCTGTTGTGCACTGAGTCCTGTAAATGTAGTCTGCCTTGACTCTGAGTGTTCACACGTGGTCTGTTTTCTCACTAAACCAAGTGAGAAAAAGACTTGGAACTGTGCCCTATTCACTTTAAAATTATGTCTTCCAGCACAGCGTCACATACAGGATGCTCAGTAAATGTTTGCTGAATAAATAAATGATGACCAAGAACAAATCTTCCTTCTCAACTTTAAAATTTTGAAATTCTAAGAGGTAGCCTTAGATAACAGGAAGACCTGGTTTTGGAGTCAGTCACACTGATCTGCCTGTCAGATCTTTCTCTACTACTCACTAGCAGTGTGGATCCCCAAAGAATGTACTATCCAGAGTGGGACACTTGAGAGTGACAGGAAAGCAATAACCAGCCAGAGTGCCAGTTAACTTGCACCATCCTTGACAAAATGGCCTTGAAAACCCTATAGCCATGTTGCCTTAGTTACAAGCTTGGGTAAGCGTCTCAACCTCTGAATCTCAATTTCTTTGTCTGGAAAATGAATATTTGTCTGGAAACTGCCCTTGAATACTTCTTTGGTTGGGATGATGGATGGAACAAGAGTATCTATAGACACAGGGTGGAATCACTGACTTCGGTGATTCTTATCACTGGGAGAAGAGAGCATGATGAGTGTGGATGAAGGAGGTTTGTAGACTATAGAAGGGGTATTTGAGGAGGTCCTCATCTGATGGCCTAAACCAAACTGTTCTTCCTTCACACGTAGTTAAAATGACACCAGCACAGAGAGAGGAGCACAAGCTCTGGAGTCAGCCTTCCAGGGACAAATCCTGGCTCCTCTGGGCACCAACTGGGTTTGGATACAAGTACTGCTCCTGCTAATCACAGGCTCTTAACATTGGGAAGCCCATTGTGCTTCAGTGTCTTTGTCTGAAAGTTGATGTGGGGATATACAATTCTCAGAGGCTGTTGCAAAGATTACCTATGACAGTGACACTCATAATATGGTCTGTGCACTAGTGCCAGTGCATGAACTGTTTGTAGCCAGGTACAAGTAAATACAGGAAATTCAAGAAACCTGGAAATTCAAGAAACCTAGAAACTCAGACGGAGAAGGCAATGGCACCCTACTCCAGTACTCTTGCCTGGAAAATCCCATGGACAGAGGAGCCTGGTAGGCTGCAGTCCATGGGGTCGCTACTAGTCGGACACAACTGAGCGACTTCACTTTGACTTTTCACTTTCATGCATTGGAGAAGGAAATGGCAACCAACTCCAGTATTCTTTCCTGGAGAATCCCAGGGACAGGGGAGCCTGGTGGGCCGCTGTCTATGGGGTCGCACAGAGTCGGACACGACTGAAGCGACTTAGCAGCAGCAGCAGCTGCAGAAACTCAGAGCCACCAGTAACTGCCATGACATCCACACTCAGGATGGGTGGGATCCTGAACACCCCAGGGACCAGTGTGAGTGTTGCACTTGCAGAAGGAGGGGCATGTAGCTGAGCTGCCCACTAGCCATGCACAGTGGATCAGTGATCAGGTTGCAATGGGCTAAAAATGTAAAATTAGATACAATTGATATTCAGTCCCAGACAGGTGAGAAGCCTGCTTTTGAACAATGCTGGATATGTGATTAGCTCCCCATCAGTACTACCCTCTCCAGCACTACCTTCTTTATTGTTACCATCACACTTATGTTTAAAATTAGAGCATATAATCTTTTCAAAGGCCCTACTAAAACATTATCATTGTTTTTAATAGCATTAAAAAGTTAGAAATAATTAAATTCCTGTTCAAGTTTAGAGGATTTTTTCTTTCAAGTCTAAAAACAATACTGTGCATATGTTTTTACTGATTCTATTCTTGACTCAGCAGCATGGTCCTAATGTTGAAGAAGGTAAATGGAAACAATAACAGCCCACATTAAAACCCTCCAAAGTTTTTTTAAACAAAAGATTTTATGTGTAAGATATTAATTTGCCCTTATAAACAAAAAGAATATAGATTAACTGAGCTTTTGCTTTTTAAATCTAATGTGTAAGGAAAGTATTTTTTCCCCGAAAACTAAAATGGCACTGTGTGTTGAAAACTGGGAGAAATATGTATTTATTTGAATTTAGACCTAAAAAATAACATTACTAGAAGGAATAACATGTCCCAGCACTATGAGAGACCTCCATCTGTACTCCAGGCCCATCTTAACTTGCCTTAGAAGTCAAATTGGGATTGTGTGATTTTTTAATAAGAACCAACGTTATCTGGTAGGCTGCAGTCCATGGGGTCGCTACTAGTCGGACACAACTGAGCGACTTCACTTTGACTTTTCACTTTCATGCATTGGAGAAGGAAATGGCAACCAACTCCAGTATTCTTTCCTGGAGAATCCCAGGGACAGGGGAGCCTGGTGGGCCGCTGTCTATGGGGTCGCACAGAGTCGGACACGACTGAAGCGACTTAGCAGCAGCAGCAGCTGCAGAAACTCAGAGCCACCAGTAACTGCCATGACATCCACACTCAGGATGGGTGGGATCCTGAACACCCCAGGGACCAGTGTGAGTGTTGCACTTGCAGAAGGAGGGGCATGTAGCTGAGCTGCCCACTAGCCATGCACAGTGGATCAGTGATCAGGTTGCAATGGGCTAAAAATGTAAAATTAGATACAATTGATATTCAGTCCCAGACAGGTGAGAAGCCTGCTTTTGAACAATGCTGGATATGTGATTAGCTCCCCATCAGTACTACCCTCTCCAGCACTACCTTCTTTATTGTTACCATCACACTTATGTTTAAAATTAGAGCATATAATCTTTTCAAAGGCCCTACTAAAACATTATCATTGTTTTTAATAGCATTAAAAAGTTAGAAATAATTAAATTCCTGTTCAAGTTTAGAGGATTTTTTCTTTCAAGTCTAAAAACAATACTGTGCATATGTTTTTACTGATTCTATTCTTGACTCAGCAGCATGGTCCTAATGTTGAAGAAGGTAAATGGAAACAATAACAGCCCACATTAAAACCCTCCAAAGTTTTTTTAAACAAAAGATTTTATGTGTAAGATATTAATTTGCCCTTATAAACAAAAAGAATATAGATTAACTGAGCTTTTGCTTTTTAAATCTAATGTGTAAGGAAAGTATTTTTTCCCCGAAAACTAAAATGGCACTGTGTGTTGAAAACTGGGAGAAATATGTATTTATTTGAATTTAGACCTAAAAAATAACATTACTAGAAGGAATAACATGTCCCAGCACTATGAGAGACCTCCATCTGTACTCCAGGCCCATCTTAACTTGCCTTAGAAGTCAAATTGGGATTGTGTGATTTTTTAATAAGAACCAACGTTAAGACTTTATTTTTGGGGGCTCCAAAATCACTGCAGATGGTGACTGCAGCCATGAAATTAAAAGGTGCTTACTCCTTGGAAGGAAAGTTATGACCAACCTAGATAGCATATTCAAAGCAGAGACATTACTTTGTCAACAAAGGTCCATCTAGTCAAGGCTATGGTTTTTCCAGTAGTCATGTATGGATGTGAGAGTTGGACTGTGAAGAAAGCTGAGTGCTGAAGAATTAATGCTTTTGAACTGTGGTGTTGGAGAAGACTCTTAAGATTCCCTTGGACTGCCAGGAGATCCAACCAGTCCATTCTAAAGGAGATCAGTCCTGGGTGTTCTTTGGAAGGAATGATGCTAAAGCTGAAACTCCAGTACTCTGGCCACCTCATGCGAAGAGTTGACTCATTGGAAAAGACTGATTCTGGGAGGGATTGGGGGCAGAAGGAAAAGGGGACGACAGAGGATGAGATGGCTGGATGGCATCACCGACTCGATGGTCATGAGTTTGAGTGAACTCCGGGAGTTGGTAATAGACAGGGAGGCCTGGCGTGCTGCAATTCATGGGGTCTCAAAGAGTCGAACACGACTGAGCGGCTGAACTGAACTGAACTGAAGGTTAAGACTTAGACACACTAAGAATGTTCTACGTGAAGTTTACATTGGATGGTTCTGACTAAATTCACTCAGCAACCAGCTCACAAGTATCCATCCCAATAGGTGGAAGCTTTGGGTATTCCAAACCAGTATTTGATCCAAAAACTAATCATATTTAATTCTAGAGGACATTACATGAAAAATATTTTTAAGATTAAAATTTGCAGGCTGCCTAGACAAAAAAAAAATGAGTCTTTGAGATGAAGTTTATATCACATTAGAAATGTCATAAGTAAATAATGATTAACAGAGGATTGAGGGCTTTTAAACCCTACATTTTACAACAATTAAAATTTTTAAAAATCCAGGAGTTTATACTGATTCTGATAAGACATAAAATAGATAGGAGGAAGGAAAAGCTCTTTTTTACAGTAGAATGCCAGCTCACAAATGTAGATAGATTGACAAATCACATGGCAGCTATTGTCATAAGTAATTCAGACAAAATCCATCATTGGCTGAATATATGGCGAATGTTTGAGGGTTGGGGGAAATACAGCATTTTCGTGGACTCAAAATATTTTCTCAGATTAATTCTTTAGGGAAGAATTGGATTTTAAAAGTGGAAAAATAGCATTTTCATGGACTCAAAATATCTTCTCAGATTAATTCTTTAGGGAAGAATTGTATTTTTAAAGTGGAAAAATCTGGCAAACACCAGACTAAGCAAGTCAGAAAAAACATTACTACTAATGAAACTACTGACACCCTTGGCTTTTTTCTTTCTTGTTTCTTTACAAATGTATTTAAGTATGGTTGACTTACAATGTTGTGTTAATTTCTGCTGTACAGCAGTGATTCAGTTATATATATATATATACACACATTCTTTCTCATGTAAGTTAAGCAGGTTGACACCATCTAGCCTTGTCATACTCCGTTACCGGTTCTGACCCAGGCAGTTGTTCCCTGTACGGTTCTAACTGTTGCTCTTTGACCTGCATATGCAGTTTTCTTAGGAGACAGGTTAGGTGGTCTGGTACTCTAGTTTTCCAGTTTGTTGTGATCCACACAGTCAAAGCCTTTAGCATAGTCAATGAAGCAGAAGTAGATGCTTTTTTTGAGCAGAGACCATAAGGCTTGCAAAGCTTCAAAAGGTACTTCCTGGTCATTTACAGGAAAACTCTGCCCAACCTGACCTAGGGCTTTGCTGTTCTAAGTGTGGCCAGTGAACCAGTACCTTGGCTGGGGAAGCTTAGAACACCGAATCTTGTCTCTACCCCAGACCCACTAACTCAGAATCTCCAGATCCCAGGTGAGTTCTGCTCACATTACAGTTTGAGAAGCGCTGGTTTAGAGACCCTGCTTGGATCATCCTGTGGTTGCACTGTCCCCCAGGGGCAGGCCACTGGGGAGGACCAGGGGGGTATGGCCACCTGGATTCCTGCCCCCTCCAGGCTGTGCTCTGGTCCCCAGAACCCCTGCTCCCGGCACCAGTGCTTGCCTCTGTCCTGGGGCCCATGTCCCAGCCCTGTAGGTGGTCAAGATTCAGCTGTTTATGGGCATGAAGAGGGTGGCCTGAGCTTGGACTTGAAGGCTGTGCATGTTCTTCCTTGAGCAGCAGATTCCTCAGGGCACAGAGAGGGTCAGAGCCAGAGGTGGCAAGAGCAGGGGGAGGGCTGGGGGCTGGGGCAGCCCCTCCCTCTGCTGTCCTGCCTCTGGCTCCAAATTCCAGGGTCCAGGAATCCCAACCTGCCAGACGGTTATGGAGGGTGTACTTGACAGTGTGTTAGCTTGATTTATAACTTTTAAATACTTAAATACATAGCATGGGCTTTATTCTTGACCTGGGGCCCACAGATGTGAGTGGCAGGTCTGTTAGATGCTTCTCAAAGTATGCTCAGAGGACCCCCTGCATCTAAATTCACTGGACTATTTATAAAAAATTCAAATTTCCAGGTCTCATTGTGTGACCCACTGGATCAGAATCTTCAGGGCTGGAGCCTAGGAAACTGCATTCTGATCCCCTCCCCTGGTGACTCTGATCCACAGTTGAGCTACAGGAGCACTTGTAATGGGGGGAGAAGCATGGAGAGGAGATGACCCGATGGGGCAGGAAGCTCAGAGAGAAGAGAAGAAGGTTCCAGGTCAGAGGAAGGTGCTGACCACCAGCTCACACCTTCCTGCTTCTCTCCTGATTCTCCTCACAACCTGGCCTGACCCTTCCCCCAGGAGCTGCAGGGAGAAGCTGTCAGAATAGGGCAAGGCTGTCCTCCTGCTGACTGTGGGGCTCTCAGGGGCTGATCTGCAGAAGCAAGAAGCTATGTCGGGGGCGATAGGAGCAAAGGGGTTGTGGGCATCTGGAGGGATCACACAGACCCACTTGTGGAGTCAGGCTGAAGCTGCTGAGTAGATCTTTGGGCAGGGAGACCTCCTGGAGCTACTGGGACACAGGAGGAATGGGGACAGACTGTGCGGTCTCACTGGGGCTCAGAGGCTGCATCTGTCAGTTAAGAGTCAAATGATGTTGATCAAGGTCCTTAAGCTCTGTGGGTTTGTTTCCTTGTCTGTAAGATGGGGATCTTAATATCTTCTGAGCTTGCATTAAAATTAAATGTGGTAAAGTAAATACACATCCTGCCACACAGAGCAGAATAAGGGGTGACTGCTGTTTATTGGGACTCTCATTACAACACCTCTGCACTTCTCTATGCTTGATATCGAAGGCGCTTGTTACTGGCTGTTCTCAGTCATGCCCGATTCTTTGCAAACTTTTGATTGCAGCCCGCCAGGCTCCTCTGTCCATGGGATTCTCAAGGCAACAATGCTGGAGTGGGCTGTCATTTCCTCCTCCAGAGGGCTTCCTGACCCAGGGATAAAATTCATGTCTCCTGAGTCTCCTGCATTGGCAGGAGGATTCTTTACCAGTGAGCCACCTAGGAAGCACCTGTCGCTGGCTGATAAGACCAATTTCCTCAAACCCCAGGGAAGACTAGTGGTAAAGAATCTGCCTGCCAATGCAGGAGACACAGGAGACCTGAGTTCGATCTCTGGGTTGGGAAGACTCTCTAGAGGAGAAACTGGCAACTTACTTCAGTATTCCTGCCTGGGAAATCCCATCCTCTGTCCATGGGGTCCCAAAGAGTCATCACAACTGAGCACACACACACAACTGCACACAAACACACACACCTCTGACCCCAGGCACAGGAAGGCTACAGTCACAGTCGTGTGTCAGACCTGTGCTTGGCCAGTGGCCTGGAGTTTCTTAAGCTTCCTTGAGCAGGAGCAACCTCTGAATTCATTCATTGCCAAGCTGCCGTACAACTCTCAGGATTTCCCTCCCAGCAAGCCACACCTTTGGTCTCAAGGTCTTAGGGTTGTGCTGAACTAAGGCTGGGCTTGTATGAAACCTCCAGAGACAGCTGTGCCATACTGAAAACCACCACCAGAGGCAGCAGAATCTAGGCATCCAGGTGAGCAGAGTGGAAAGGCCATGGACTGAGGGGTAGGAAGGTCACACAGCGGGCAAGAGGGGTCTCAGGCCCCCACCTAACTCACTTCAACTACACCCTATACACAGAAACATATACTCCTGCAGAATCACTCTATCTGTTTACTGTTTCTTCATCCAGGTACAGTTGTTTATATCCTCAATATGGCAAAGGCCAGCAACTTAGCAGCAGTAGCAGCAGTGGTTTGTAAAGTTGGCTACAAATTTGAACCACCAGGGGACCTCTGTAAAATCCCAGGGCTGAAGCTTCATCTCAATTAAATTAGAATCTCAGGGGAAAGGAGGCAGGAGTCAATACTTTTTAAAACCCCACATGTAATACCACCCTACAGCCAACTGAGAACCACTGTTGGAGGCAAAAAATCTCATTTCTTCCCAAATGGCAGCTGCTTTCATTGCTGGAAAGTGTGAAAAAGTGTAAGTCGCTCAGTTATGTCTGACTCTTTGAAACTCCACGAGCAATAGCCCACCAGAATTCCATGGAATTTTCCAGGCAAGATTACTGGAGCCATTCCCTTCTCCAGGGAATCTTCCCAACCCAGGGATCGAATCTAGATCTCTTGTATTGCAGGCAGATTCTTTACCATATGAATTACCAGGAAAATCGAAGCTGGTTTGATTTTTTCCTATTTTGTTAGTAACCCTCCCCAGTCAGACTCCAAAGGTGAGTGGGTGGGATGGGTGTTCCTTCTGCCAGGTGTGTGTGTGTGCTCAGTCAGTCAGTCACATTTGACTCTTTGTGACCCCATGGACTGCGGCCCACCAGGGTCCTCTGTCAATGGGATTTTCCAGGCAAGAATATTGGAGCAGTTTGCCATTTTCACCTCCAGGGTATCTGCCTGACCCAGGGATCAACATGAGTCTCCTGCACTGGCAGGCAGGTTTTTACCACTGAGCCACCTGGGAAGCCCCTCTATCAGGTGTGGCTTGTGCCAACAGAATGTCCTCTAGAGGACACACTCTCTCCTAAAAGTACCGCTGGGCCTGCTGTGTGTGATTCCTGTCAGCTGGGGGATGGGTGGGTTCTCACAGGACAGGCTCAGCTATGCTGCCCATGGCTCCAGATCGCACTGTTGTGTTCAGCATCTCTGTACACGGCCCTCTGGCCACCATCTTGAATCACAGTGCTGGGGGCAGAGACTCTGCAGCATGGCCCTCAGAGCTGAGGTGTTGGCACAGCCATTTCACACCAGGGAGTCTCATCTGAGGGACCAGGTGAGAGGCTTCTGCATGAGGCGTCCTGTGAGCAAGTGAAACAAGACTCAGCAGAAAGGGAGAGAAAAAAGGTAACACTTTATTTCATTATCCAGATTCTACTTTTACTCCCAGGGAATTGCTGATGGGCTTTGTCAGTGACTGTTCCATCACAGCCCAGCCTCCCTGAATATTAACGGTCCCACCTCACCTTTAATGCCTGCTTCCTTCGTTACCTGTGGAGATCATCTTGATGAAGAGAAAGA
Source organism: Damaliscus lunatus (assembly GCA_006408505.1). Taxonomy (NCBI): domain Eukaryota; kingdom Metazoa; phylum Chordata; class Mammalia; order Artiodactyla; family Bovidae; genus Damaliscus; species Damaliscus lunatus. Next base: position 100,217 of record SJXP01003131.1, on the reverse strand, counting down.
GACCAGTTTCTCCTCTATGCCTGAAAGTCCAAAAGGGAAGGTATTGATATAATCAGTTTTGTTTTTTTACCCATAAGGCAACTCCCCCTTGACTGGGGCTTGATGTTGCTCCTGAATTAAGGGAGTCTGTGGTGCCCTTCATTTGAGGAAGACAACCTGGTATTGCTTAAATGGTAAAGGGAAGGACATAGGCATCAGGGTACACAGAGAACCAGGTCTGGACTCCCAGATGACAGCCTAAGATGGCCTCGTCACTATGGAAACAGTGTTTCGATGCTTGTGAGACAGGAAGGAAGGGGGCACAGATATTGAGAAAAACAGGTTCCCACAAAAACTGGCTTGAACCAGTTAAAATCCAGATGGTGTTGGGTATAGTCTGGCCTGCGACCTCTAAATCATTACACCTTCATTATAACACTAAAGCACCATGACAGGTGCTGTGATAGTTTCAAGGCTTACCACAGAAGGCCAAAAAGTGATACTGAAGAGGGGGTATGGCTGCTCACCCTTCAAAAGCCAATAAAGAGGCCAGGTTGATGGAAAGGAACATTTATTTTGGATGCCAGTATGTGGTGGGCAGGGGGAGGGTGGGTGTCTGTCCAAAGACTGACTGCCTCCTCCCTTGACAATGAATGGACAAGAGCTTTTATAGACAGAGGGAGAGGGTTATGTGTAGAAACAGCAGAGTCAGCGCTGACAGTCATCTTGAAATTGGTTATTGGTGGTCTGACCAGTGTCATCTTGATTGTTTTAATTATAGTTACTCTTCAGTTCCAGGGTTGGTTTGTTCCCATTTCTTGAGGTCAGTTTTCAGGACTGTGGCAGCTTATGTCAGGGCTACAGTCTGATCATTATATGGTTCTTTACCTGGTGGGGTTTTCAGTACCTGTAAGACAGCTCACAGGATATGGCTCAGAATATTATCTATAGCCCTTGAGAAGGAATTAAGAGGTCCTTGACTAATGCTTAATGACTACATTATTATTACTTGGTCTCCTTTGACTGTTTTCCTTTGTTTCTGCATATTCTCACTTCTGGGATTAAATTTATTCTTTGGCTAAAGATTTTCCAGAGACAAAAGGCAGGCAGAGGACATGGGCAGGGAGGCAAGGACCATAGGGTCCTGCTCCATTTCAAAAGTGTGCAGTGGTTCAGTTCTTGAAAACCCCTGTCCCTTCCCTGGAATAGCAAGAGTATTCATTCTACTCATTATCATATGAAATTATCCAGCTCATGACAACTAACAACCCCATACCCTGGGTTCTCTTGCCTTCTGAGAAGGTCCACATTCTGACTATGGAGTGCGTGTCTCCCTGAATAAGTCCATTTTCTCTCTACTTCAGCTCCCTCTTCAACTTTCTCCTGCAGAAAGCCAAAGACCCTCACTTGACTGCTGGTCCCTGGAACTGCCACGTCTCCCAGGACGAGATATTTCCTTTTCCTGCACCACTTGTAATGTGGAGGATGAAGAGTAGGGACTATAAATCTAACCTGATTATAAAGCAGATGATCTAGATTTAGGAAGAGTTCTTATTTATCTTTCTAGTGTTGTTTCTTAAAATTTAGCAGTCTGGTTTCCACTTTTCTGGGCAAATATTTTTTAAAATGTATGCTGTTTTTAAAATCAATTCTGCTGTGGGATTAAAGAAATTTTTTTAAATTTTACTTTATTTTGCTTTACAATACTGTATTGGTTTTGCCATACATCAACATGAGTCTGCCATGGGTGTACCCGTGTTCCCAGTCCTGAACCCCCCTCCCACCTCCCTCCCCATACCATCTCTCTGGGTCATCCCAGTGCACCAGCCCCAAGCATCCTGGTAACTGGGTTCTCATCTGCTCCCCAGCTGGACGGCACACACTTCATCTCCCTTTGTGGCATTCTCTCATCCTGGCTCACAGACTCTGTAAGCCTGTTGCCTCCCCCTTTTTGAATTTCCCAGACCCCAAGTGGTAAATCAGGTTTTTCTATTTTACTTGTAACACAAGATGATAGTATGGGAGTCTCCTCTGCAAAGTGGCCAACTCACCTGACTTCTAGCAGGAAGTAAGGCATCATCTGTCCTGTATCCCTCCTACTTTGCTTAACCTCCCAGGCAAGGGCAAGAGGTTAAGGATGGTGACCATTGGGGACAGGCTTCACCAACTTTCTGCCTCTTGTCCCCAGACATTTGCTCTCCTCTGACATGGGTTTCAATCTCTCCTCTCTGGAGAAAAATTCAGTTGGTTAAGTTTTCTTGCAAACTGTGCTCGTTATGCCAGCACTAGTGACCCTTAAGCTATAATCTCAAGAATTCCATTTTCATTGCTTTATCACAAACATTCATACCATAGCAAGGACAATTAACTTAATATTCTGATAAAACATCTTGCTATAATAACCTCCAGTTATTTCACATCCCTTCTGTGTCAGAAATTACAACAAGCACTTTCACGTAAACAATAACTCCATGAAACAGATATTACTTTTTGTTTTTTAATTTTGGCTTTGTTGGGGCTTTGCTGTGGCACTTGAGACCTACATTGTGTCATGTGAGATCTTTCACTGGGGTGTATGGACTCTCTTATATGGAGCAGTCAGACTCAATGGTTGCGGTGCCGAGGCTTAGCTTTTTTACTTGCATGTGGGCTCTGAGCTCCCTGACCAGGGATGGAAACCAACTCCCCGGTGTTGCAAGGCAAATTCTTAACCACTGGACTACCAGGGAAATCCCACATATTACTTTTTAATACCCATTTTACAGACGAGAAACTGAGTTCAGAGAACATGCGTCACTTAACTAGAGGTGGAACAGCCGTCCCTGTTAGGAGGTGGCCTTCCTTATTTAGCTGACACAGCTTCTGGGAACCTAAGAGTTTCCAGGTTTTAGAGGGATCAGGTAGAAAAAAAAAAGACAAGTGTTTTAATTCTACTTACAAAGGTGTAATTTTCCAAATTGTCATAAGTCATAATTAGCTTGAGGGAAAAGATTTTCTTATGTTGAGAAAACACTAACTTAAACCAGTAATATTTTAGAAAAAATAATAAAATTTATAAGCATATACTCATTTACTCAGCAACTGGTCCTTTTTGTTAATGGTTTTATGAAAGCATCAGGTTTTCCATTAGGACTGTAATTTCTTGCTAAGTTTAGCTCTTGATTTGAAACTTACCAAAAGTCTGTACTTGTCAAAAGTCCTTCCCACGAATCTTCTTAAAAATGAAGCACTTTTACAAACACATCTGAGTACAGCAACAACTGTCTGTATGAAGAAAGACTTCTTGCATACACGTGCATGCCGTACAGGTTAATAAACTGTTTTTCTCTTGTTCGTCTGTCTTACATCAGTTGAATTTCCCAGGCCCCAGCCAGAGAGCCTAGAAGAGTAAAACAAAAAGGAATTTTCTCCTCCCTTATGTGGTAAAATATATATAACACAAGTGAAATATTTTAACCATTATTTGAAATTAATTTATTTTTTATTGAAGGATAATTGCTTTACATAATTTTGCTGTTTTCTGTCAAACCTCAACATGAATCAGCCATAGGTATACATATATACCCTCCCTTTTGAAGCCCCCTCCCACCTCCCTCCCCATCCCATCCCTCTAGGTTGATACAGAGCCCCTGTTTGAGTTTCCTGAGACACACAGCAAATTCTTATTGGCTATCTATTTTACATATGGTAATGTAAGTTTCCATGTTACTCTTTCCATACATTTCACCCTCTCCCCAAGTCCATAAGTCTGTTTTCTGTCTGTTTCTCCACTGTTGTCCTGTAAGTAAATTTTTCAGTATCATTTTTCTAGATTCCGTATATATGTGTTAGAATACAGTATTTATCTTTCTCTTTCTGATTCACTTCACTCTGTATAACAGGTTGTAGGTTCATCCACCTCAATAGAACTGACTCAAATGTGTTCCTTTTTATGTCTGAGTAACATTTCATTCTGTATATATACCACAACTTCTTTATCCATTCATCTGTCGATGGACATCTAGGTTGCTTCCATGTTCTAGCTATTGTAAATAGTTCTGCACTGAACAATGGGATACATGTGTTTCTTTCAATTTTGGTTTCTTCAGGGTATATGCCTAGGAGTGGAGTTGTTTGGTTATATGGTGGCTTTATTCCCAGTTTTTTGAGGAATCTCCATACCATTTTCCATAGTGGCTGTATCAATTTACATTCCCACCAACAGTGCAAGAGTGTTCCCTTTTCTCTACCCTCTTTCCAGCATTTATTGTTTGTAGACTTTTTGATGATGGCCATTCTGCCAGTGTGAGGTGATATCTCATTGTAGTTTTGATTTGCAGTTCTCTAATAAGGAGTGATATTGAGCATCTTTTCATGTGTTTGTTAGCCATCTGTATGTCTTCTTTGGAGAAATGTCTGTTTAAGTCTTTTCCCCACTTTTTGATTGGGTTGTTTGTTTTTCAGGTATTGAGTTGTATGAACTGCTTGCATATTTTGGAAATTAATCCTTTGTCAGTTGTTTCATTTGCTACTATTTTCTCCCACTCTGAGGATTGTCTTTTCACCTGTTTATAGTTTCCTTTGATGTGCAAAAGCTTTTAAGTTTAATCAGGTCCCACTTGTTTACTTTTATTTTTATTTCCATTACTCCAGGAGGTGGGTCATAGAGGATCTTGCATATTTTAACCATTTTAAAATTAACTATTGTGGGCATTGATTATATTCACATTGCTGTGCAGCCATCACCACCATCCATCTCCAGAGCTTTTTCATCTTCCACCTGAAACTCTGTGTCCATTAAACAACTCCCCAGCCTCCCCACCCTCCCCAGCAAACACCATTCTACTTTATTTCTCTATGAATTTGTCTAGTCTAGGCAAATCACTTCAGTATTCTTGCCTTGAGAACCCATGAACAGTATGAAAAGGAAAAATGATAGGATACCAAAAGAGGAACTCCCCAGGTCAGTAGGTGCCCAATATGCTACTAGAGATCAGTGGAGAAATTACTCCAGAAAGAATGAAGGGATGGAGCCAAAGCAAAAACAATACACAGCTGTGGATGTGACTGGTGATAGAAGCAAGGGCCGATGCTGTAAAGAGCAATATTGCATAGGAACCTGGAATGTCAGGTCCATGAATCAAGGCAAATTGGAAGTGGTCAAACAAGAGATGGCAAGGGTGAATGTCAACATTCTAGGAATCAGTGAACTAAAATGGACTGGAATGGGTGAATTTAACTCAGATGACCATTATATCTACTACCACGGGCAGGAATCCCTCAGAAGTAATGGAGTAGCCATCGTGGTCAACAAAAGAGTCCAAAATGCAGTACTTGGATGCAATCTCAAAAGCGACAGAATGATCTCTGTTTGTTTCCAAGGCAAACCATTCAATATCACAGTAATCCAAGTCTATGCCCCAACCAGTAATGCTGAAGAAGCTGAAGTTGAATGGTTCTATGAAGACCTACAAGACCTTTTAGAACTAACACCCAAAAAAGATGTCCTTTTCATTATAGGGGACTGAAATGAAAAAGCAGGAAGTCAAGAAACACCTGGAGTAACAGGCAAATTTGGCCTTGGAATGCAGAATGAAGCAGGGCAAAGACTAATAGAGTTTTGCCAAGAAAATGCACTGGTCATAGCAAACACCCTCTTCCAACAACACAAGAGAAGACTCTACACATGGACATCACCAGATGGTCAACAC
>SJXP01003131.1:79884-91622 GCA_006408505.1 Damaliscus lunatus | reverse complement strand
GCAGCCATGAAATTAAAAGACGCTTACTCCTTGGAAGAAAAGTTATGACCAACCTAGATAGCATATTCAAAAGCAGAGACATTACTTTGCCGACTACGGTCTGTCTAGTCAAGGGTATGGTTTTTCCAGTAGTCATGTATGGATGTGAGAGTTGGACTGCGAAGAAGGCTGAGCACTGAAGAATTGATACTTTTGAACTGTGGTGTTGGAGAAGACTCTTGAGAGTCCCTTGGACTGCAAGGAGATCCAACCAGTCCATTCTGAAGGAGATTAGCCCTGGGATTTCTTTGGAAGGAATGATGCTAAAGCTGAAACTCCAGTACTTTGGCCACCTCACGCGAAGAGTTGACTCATTGGAAAAAACTCTGATGCTGGGAGGGATTGGGGGCAGGAGGAGAAGGGGACGACAGAGGATGAGATGGCTGGTGGCATCACTGAGTCGGTGGACGTGAGTCTAAGTGAACTCTGGGAGTTGGTGATGGATAGGGAGGCCTGGTGTGCTGCTATTCATAGGGTCGCAAAGAGTCGGACACGACTGAGCAACTAACTGAACTGAACTGAGGCACCTCAAATAACTGGAATCATAGTATTTGCCTTTTGGTGACTCAGTACTTCTGGATACCATGTGTGTATTAGCCAATACTAACCAATTCTCCAACTCTCCAGACACAACTGTGTTTTGCAATTTAAGTCAATTCTCACACTATCTGCCTGGAGTTAGGGTTAGACCTTTTCATAGGTTAAGGACTCAGTCCCACAAGACTTCCCCTTCTCAACTTCAGACCCAGTCATGAGTCCAGGTGGTTACCTGTTCTTCTTATGGACTGATCATAAATTAGGGTTCCCATAACCCCCTCCTTGGGTTTGGTAATTTTCTAGAGAGGCTTACCACTCAGGAAAACAGTTTACTCAACTAGATCACTGCAGCTGCTGCTGCTGCTGCTGCTGCTGCTGCTAAGTCACTTCAGTCGTGTCCGACTCCGTGTGACCCCATAGACGGCAGCCCACCAGGCTCCCCCGTCCCTGGGATTCTCCTGGCAAGACACTGGAGTGGGTTGCCATTTCCTTCTCCAATGCATGAAAGTGAAAAGTGAAAGTGAAGTTGCTCAGTCGAGTCTGACTCTTTGGGACCCCATGGACTGCAGCCTACTAGGCTCCTCTGCCCAAGGGATTTTCCAGGCAAGCGTACTGGAGTGGGTTGCCATTGCCTTCTCCAAAAGAACTAGATCACTAGTTTATTATAAAAGGATTCAACTCAGGAACAGCCAGATGGAAGAGATACAGAAAGCAAGGTAGGGGGAGGGGCAGGGTCTTCTAGGCCCTCTCCAGGAGAGTCACCCTTCCAGCACCTGCAAATGTTCATCAGCCCAGAAGCTCTGTGATCCCCATCCTACTGGTTTTTTATTGAGGCTTCATAGAAGCACAGAATCAACTTAGGCAAGGTTGATTAAAGCATTGGCCATTGGTGGTTGAACTGTTTTCAGTCCCTCTCCTCCCTGGATGTGGGGGGTGGGGCTGAAACCAACCCTTTAACCAGGTGTTTGGTTTTTCTGACAGATGCATTCACTGAAACTCAGTTGTAGTTGAAAGGGGCTTGTTACAATTATCAGAAGATACTTTTTCACTCTTATCTTAGAGCACCTAAGGGTTTTACGAGTTCTGTACCAGCAACAGCATGAAGACTAAACAGGTACTCTAATTACAAGTCAGAACATCAGAGTCTTCAAGGTTCATCCCGGGCTGCATGTGTCACAATTTCCCTCCTTTTTAAGGCTGAATGATACTCCATTGTATGTTTATACCACACTTTGTTTATTCATTCCAGAATAAAACCTTTGAATGTATTTTTCTTCATATATATTATATGGGCTTCATATATGGGAAAAAGTTTGAAATTCTTCATTTCTCTCTTGCACTGATACCCGCTTATTAGCTCATTTAAAATTTATTTGAGGGATAAACAAAGTAAATGTTGACTTCTTGCTTATGTATTTTCTCTGTGCCTCAGTCCACTGCTGCGAAACTGTCCTTCATGCCAGGAGAAGAATATGCTGTGGTCTTTCCTTTTTCCTTCTCTTATGAAAACAGGATTCCTCAGGGCCAGCCTCGCAGTAGAACAGACACTAGGGAGTCTGGGGCTGTCATCTCAGTAGCCTGACAGCTTTGTGCCCGTCATCTGTGCTCACGCCCACAGACCAGTACTGGCCACCAGCTCAGGGTATCTTGTGGGGGGGTGGGGGTCTATCCCAGGAAGGCCCCCCAGAGTCCTGCTCCATTCCAGTTGTAGACCTTCCCACAGCGCCCTTGTTTGGTCCTGATGAGGGCAGCGTGCCCAGAGGGCAGGCTGCTATCTCCTTCTGCCAGCTTTCTTCAGGTCTTCACCACAGCTGAGGGGCGTTTCTGCAGCAGCCTGCCTCTCCCTCTCCACCTTCTGTGTGGGGGTCCGAGCTCAGAGAGCGCCTTCTGGTAGAGTTTGCAGCCAGGGCAGGACCTTGGGCGCCTGGGGTCCTGCGCCCCGCGCCGTACGGTTCCCCCACCGCCTCCATCAGCGGCGCCTGCGGCCTGGCCTCTCACCTGCGTGTGGCCCCCGGTTGCCCCCACCCCACGCCCCCGGCCCGCGCGGATCCAAGATGCGGCGGGTGTCCCTGGAGGAGAAGCCCAACCCGTTGCAGGACGCGAACGTCTGCTCCAGGCTGTTCTCCTGGTGAGCCCCACCTGGGCTGAGACACCCCGCCGCCTCAGGCCAGTGCCTGAGCTGCGCCTTTCAGGGGGCTGAGGGTCGAGGGTCAGGGCGAGGGAGCGCTTTCCGATGGCTGCTTGTAGCGGTGGGGTCTCCCCACGCCGGCCGGTGGGGTCCCTGTCTGCGCCCTCTGGGTGAGGCGGCGGGAAGGGGTAGCAGGACCCGGGAGGGACCTGGTGGCGGGGCGCAGGGTCTCCCTGCCTTGCAGCTCGCTGCCCCGTCAGCCTCTTTAGTTCCTGGGAGCAGGAGGGGCAGCGGGAGCAGGAGGCAGGGAGGGTCACCGCCAGCGGGAGAAGGACCGGACCCCCGACCTCCATCTTTTGCCGGCTTCCCCAGGACAGCTCTGGATTCATAGTTCTAAACTAATTAGCACCCTTTCCCCACTAAGCAAACAGCCCTGAACCGCTTCCTTTATCTAATTAGTGCTCTGCTCCTCTTGCCATCTTCCAATAATGGCCCCTCCTTTCCCCACATTTCTTAGGTGACAGCTGAGTCCAACCGCACTGGGTTCCCTTGTCCCTGTGTCTGTGACCGTGTCTCCCTCTTTCTCTCCGCGTGCATCTCTCATTGTACATCCTGGTATCTAGTTGTGACACATTTCATGTGTGTAAGAACACTATTGTTTTTTATTTAATGAACAGGGGTATGATTCTTGAACCCATTTTGCTTTTATCTGGGATACATTGAGAGGATTGGAGGATGTATTTGACCAGCCCCTTTCCTGACTATGAATTGTTTTGCTTCCACCTTTGAGAGTCACCCTGGGGATGGGGTCCCTGAAGCCTGTGGGGTCTTATCTGCATCTTTAGCCTTTCCAGAAGTAGTGCAGGGTCTTGATTCAAGTGGTCCTGCCCAGGAGTCCTCTGGTCCTGAAACCACTGAAAGGTCCCTGAGCTGAGAGGAAACTTACAGATGAAAAGCGGCTCAGAGAGATGAAGCTCTTAACTAAAGCTTTCCATCTGGTAGCTGGGACCACTAACTAGGTGGAGCAGAACCTTTGGGTTTAATAACACTTGAGTGATTTTTATATCTTTTGTTCCTGGACACTAATCCATTCATCTTTCCCACAAATTCTGACATTTCTTTCCTTTTTTTTTTTTTTTTTTTATGGAAGGGCCTTGGGGATCCCCAGGAAACCAAAGCTTCTATGCTTGTTCTGATGGTGGTTTGTTCAGTGTGTATAATTTTATCTCTTGGCCATTTGGTAGCCTTTAAGGAAAGAGGGTCAAGAAGGAAAAACATGGGTGTGGGTTTCCCGGTTGGCTCAGTAGTAAAGCCATAGAAGGAGACCAGGAAACGTGGGCTTAATCCCTGGGTCAGGAAGATCCCCTAGATGAGGAAGTGGCAACCCACTCCAATATTCTTGCCTGGGAAATCCCATGGATGGAGGAGCCTGGCAGGCTACAGTCCATGGGGTTACAAAAGAGTTGGATATGACTGAGTGACTAAACAGAAACAACTGTAAATGATACCAAAGTAGAGACACCTCTCCTAACTTCAGGCAGGCAAGGAACTCTCCAGGGATGTTCTATTTGTTGATTTTCAAAATGTGTGTGCATGGAAATGGGAAGATGAGGACTTCTCATTGATTTGGGTAGACCCCCCCCCATTTCCAATTTTCCTGCTGAATTGGAAGGAGCTATTACCTCTTATTTTACATGTGAAGTCACTTAAGCAGAGAGTTTGAGTAATTTTTTTTTTAACTTTATTTTATATTGGAGTATAGTCAATTTACAATGTTGTGATAGTTTCATGTGGACAGGAAAGGGACCCTGTCATACCTATACATGTATCCATTCTCCTCCAAATTCTAAGTTTGAGTAACTTGCTTGCATCACACAGCTTAATAGTGAAAGTTGGATCCCAAACCAGGAGTCTGGCTCCCGAGTGTGTGTTGCCCTGCATGTAACTGCTGTTCTGAGCCGCTTCTCTTTGGATACTTGTTCTTAAATGCAGAGAGAAGGCAAATGCAAGCACACCTTTGATCTTGTAGACAGGAGTTTCTCAAGGGAAGTTCTTAAAGTTCTTGCTGTTGAAGATGATGCTCGTGAACCCCCGTCTCCAGTCCTAGACCAGTTCTGTAAGTTTAGAAATGGTGGGGGTGGGGTTAAACAAGCTCCAGGTGACTCTGATGGAAGGTGGAGGCTGGCTTCTGCTTTAAGCCACTCCTCCCATTGGCATTGTTCCTGCAGCGGAACAATTGGAGTTCCTAGCCTCCAATTAAAATAAATAAATCTAAATTTTAAAAATGATATAAAAAATAAATAAATAAAAGAGGTCCAGACTTTGTGAAGCTGGTTGGTGACCACAATTGCCATCTTATTTGTAAAGTCTGAGGTACCCTAGTGAGTTCCTCGTGTCCCCTACTCCCTCTCCTGGGAAAGTTGAAATGAGCCCAGACAGGAAATACTGGCCAGAGGACAAGGTCCACCTTGTAGAGAAAAACTGAATTTTCATCTTCTCATTGGGTATTTGCTTTTCTTCTCACATTTCATCTGCTTTCCCAACTTGTAAATGATGCCAATAACTAGCTTACTGACTTTATACAAATGACTGTACTGGGGTTTTAGTCTTTTCACAGCATAGGTAGCACATAGAGCCTAAGAGAAAGCATACCTTTTGACTATTGGTAATTGTGAATTTTAGAAAAGAATATATATCTTTTCTATTTCTATAAAAAACTTAAAACTAGAAGAAGAAGGGCCTCCCAGATAGGTGGCACAGAGGTAAAGAATCCACCTGCCAGTGCAGGAGATGCAAGAGACGCAGGTTTGATTCTTGGGTGTAAGAATCTTGGGTGATTCTCCTGTGTAAGAAATGGCAACTCACACCATTACTGTTGCCTAGAGAAACCCATGGACAGAGGAGCCTGGTGGGCTACAGTCCATAGGGTCGCAAAGAGTTGGACATGACAGCATGTGCAAGAAGAAAGGAATAAGGATTTGTTTTTATTAGCCAGGTCTGTCTGCTGATATTTTGGTCATTTCTTAGTCTTTCCCCTATAAATCTTTGCATATCTGCATATGCACATTTTTTTAAAATTAAAATTATAGCTCATGTATTTAGAATTAATTTTTATTGGCATATAGTTGCTTAAATATCTTGTGTTAGTTATGCACCACAATGAGACAACAACTCACACATGGGGAAAAGAAGGAAGAAACAATAGTGTTGGCGCAAAAACCATCAGGAAACTTTGAAATGCCAAGGTGTATCACTCAAATGCCCTGGAGGGTACAGGCACCCCTGGGGTGACACAGCGAGGTCCTGGGTAGAGAGGGAGAGCTCATGAACAAGCTTGGACTTGGGGTTCTACCTTTTTGAGGTTGAGAGTGGGGTGTCTAGGATTTTAAAGGTTCACTCTTTATTTATGAATTTAAAAAATAAGAGCGGGAATTAAACTGCGGGAAGGTAGAAGCAAGCAGTCAGTGAGGTGGTCTGTTATCAGGCCAACCAGAGCTTTCTAAAGTGGGAACTTCATGGGTGGGGTGGCCTGGCTCTTTATCTCATTGTGTAGCTGTCACATGTTCACTGGAGATGGATGTCTTTGACATGGATGTCTCCAAAATTTCATGACAGGCACTTATATTACAGTTAAAAAAAAAAAAAAGAATTATCAGTGCTGACACACAGAGTCCCAACCTTGGAACCAGCCATTTCTTCAGTTGGTTCCTTTCAGGGAAGAAAGATATTAAGAAGCCAAGACCTCGGTGAAGGGGACCAAAGGACACAAGCTTCCGTTATAAAATAAGTTAAACAGCAGGATTAACTATAGTCACCAAACTGCACATCACATCCTCATGAAAGTGAAAGTCCCTCTGTCGTCTCCGACTCTTTCTGACCCCATGGACTATACAGTTCATGGAATTCCTGCCTGCAGTGCGAGAGACCTGGGTTTGATACCTGGGTTGGGAAGATCCCATGGAGAAGGGAAAGGCTACCCACTCCAGTATTCTGGCCTGGAGAATTCCATGAACTGTATAGTCCATGGGGTTGCAAAGAGTCCGACGCAACTGAGTGCCTTTCACTTTCATGAAGGTGTAATGTCCAGTCTGGTGACTATAGTTAATCCTATTCTATTGAATATTTGAAAGCTTATAAGAGAGTAGACCTTAAAAGTCCTTCCCACAAGAAAAAATTATAATTGTGTACATTAAACAAAACCCCAAGATCAGGGGGCTAGAATGCTCTTTGCTACCAGTGTGTCATTGCTTTCGGGGCCTCTCAGCCTACAGAGTTAGGGAGTGTGTGTGTGTCTGTGTGTGAGTGTGTAAGCACATATCTAATTATTCCACCATATCTCTACATATCTAAAATATAGTTTTTTTTTTTTTAACAAAGCCCATCACCATAGGATTCTAATTAGAGCTGTGTAATTTAGATATTTGTCACTGTCCTTTTAATTTTTAACAGGTGGCTAAACCCCTTGTTTAAAATTGGTTATGAACGGAAATTAAAACAAGATGACTTGTACTCAGTGCTTCCAGAAGATTGCTCACAGAACCTTGGAGAAGAGCTGCAAGGGTGAGCACAGACATCAGGGAAAAGGGGAGGAAAAGTGAGAATTTCCACGTGGGGCTAAAGGTTTTTGGGGGCTTTGCTTCCTCTGGGTTCTCCTAAGCCTCCTCACCTGACACTGCACACTCACTCCCTCAGCCTGACCCCGGGCTTAGCCCACTTTGGAGGCTGGGGGAGCCCGTGTTCCCTGTGCATCTGTGCAATTGGAGGGAGCCCGCACCCATAGCCCTGGAGGCCGTGCTTTGTCCCTGAAGGTGGGGCCCTTGGAGGAGGGAGTCTGCCCCCATGAGCTGCTCGTGACCTGTGAGTCCAGCAAAGCTTGGCAGGAACTTGTTTCCTGAGACTGGAACTTTTACCTCAAGGCCTGTTTTTCTGGTGCTTCGGTCTACACTGCTCATCCTTCAGGTGCCCTGTGACCCATTAGCCAGCATCTATGGGGCAGCCGCAGAGCGCCCTGTAGTGCAGGCTCGTCTTCTGCTCCACCCGCCCCTGTTTTACTTGAGCAGGGCTCTTCTTCACTGTGCTTTTTGTTTTTCATCACAGGTACTGGGATCGAGAAGTTTTGAGAGCCAAGAAAGATGCACGGGAGCCTTCTTTAATGAAAGCAATTGTCAAGTGTTACTGGAAATTCTATTTCGTTTTGGGACTACTTACGTTTCTTGAGGTAAAAGCTTTTCCATACTGCGCATTGCTTCTCAGTGTGTGCAGGTCAGTACTGAGGTGGATGAGATGGTGGGGAGAGAGGTCTGAAGATAAAAATTGTTTGTGAATCACGATGTAGTTCAGCAGTTGTATTCACTTTCAGAATGGACAGGTGCTTAAAAGACAAATGCTCCAGGGGATTACAGTTGGGTTGGCTAAAAAATTCTTTCAGGTTTCCCATAACAGCTTATGGCAAAACTTAAATGAACTTTTTGCCAAGCTAATGTTTTTCTTTCAACCAGTTAAAACATAGTATTGTGGAAGGATGACACTGAAGAGAAAACACCTTTTATACCATATTAGGACATTGTTAGTGCTCAGTAAATGATATAAATGCTAAAAGTGATCCTTGAGAAAGAGAAGATCCTACAACCTCAAGGAATATGTGCCTCCTGGTTTGGGTGAGGTAGACTTGGACCTGAGCCCAAAACATAAGATATTTTATAGTCACTCAGCACATAATTGTTGCCTAGCAAGTAACTTGCCCAGGACACATCTGACAAATGCTTTCCTAAAAAGGGATTGTCGCCTTTCCCATTCCTGTGTAACAGGACCTGGGGCCCTGAGTCTGGGCAGAAGCTGCCAGAGCTCCAAGAGCACACCCTTCCCTGGGCTGTGCCTTCCCCATAGGCCAGGTCATCCAGGCCAGAGCCCCTGTGGGGAGGAGCTTCAGCTTCCCCATGAATTGTGGAGAATCCATGCACCATCTGTGCTGGTTCCTGTCCTGGCTGTGAGGGTGGTTTGCTGGTTGAAGGGAGAGTCTTGGTAGCCTGGCACTGGCAGAGGGTGTAGGAGGGAACATGCAGAGCAAACCAGAGGCAGAAAGCTGTGAGGTCAGTGACCTCCATGATCCTGAAGATCCTGGGTCAAGATCCCCCAGAGGACAATCCACCTGGGGACACAATGCCGTCAGCCCCTTGTTCTGGCTGAGCCTGCTGGAGGTCTGCTGCAGAACCCCTTGGGGGGCTTATGCTCTCCATGGTCCCTTAGTGCTGCCTTAGGGACACGGGTGGCCTGTGAGTGTGTGAGGGCAAGAGGGATGGAAGATGCAGTTGCTGTGAAAGGAAGTTTTAGGTGGAGAAGATGTGAGCCGTCCTCAGTCCATTGTGTTGGGGGTGAGGTGGGTGGACCAGGTGGTTTACAGGTGGGTGGCATGTCTCTTGCTTAAAGGCTGTGCTGTACTGAAGGGCCCTGCGGGCAGTGGGTAGCTGGGCAGGTGAAGTCCACCCCACACAACTGGAGAGACAGAGAATCTGTCAGCTCCCAGGTGACTGGGTGGTCCTGGGAGATGGAGTTCTCGTTGATGACAAAGGTGTGTTGACCATTGTGCCAGAGGGTGGGAACAGGTGTGTGGGGCAGAGTGCCACCTTAGAGAGGGTGCTGACCACCAAGATGCTGCAGTGCTTTGTGAAGTGGGGGGTGCAGTGTTGATTTCACAGTTGTCCAGCCGCAGTAACACTTCCTGCTGGGGATCCAGGAAGGCCAGGCCTGGGGCTGTGGAAGGTGTCAGTTGGTAGAGCCTCAGCCCCTCCTTCAGGAGGCTGGTTGTGGGGTGGTCATGGCAGAGAAGTGGGGGGTCGAGGACCTTGAAAACAAGGGAGCTGATCCTCTGTAGTACTGGACGTTCCAGTAGCAGTAACAGGGGCTCCTACTCAGTCGTCATGGTGGTGGCAGCAGCAGTACTGTTAGTAGTGCAGTAGGAACAATGGTAAGTACTCAAAATAAGTTATATATCGGGAACTGCCAAGAGCACATTATGTGTAATATCACTCCTTATTCCTTGGACTAACTCAATGAAATTGTAGGTTTCATATTACCCCCATTTTAGAAGAGAGGTCTCTAAGTCCAAGTAGTTCTATAGGATATCCGTGGTCACACAGAGCATAAAAAACAACCTGAGGTTCCTCTTCAGGCACTCTGACTTATGAGCCTGTTCATCTCAATGACTGAGAGCTCGTCCAGGGTCAGAAAGGCTTGTCTTTAGAGCTTTGTATTCATGGTGTCAGACACATGCATCCTGAACTTTGTCTAAAGATAATAAATAGGATGCTAAGAACTTCCTGGAGGAGGAAGTCAGATTTGGGATCCTAAATGAGGGTAGGGTTCAGGTGACCATGTCCCCCGGGTCCCAGATTTGACTAGGATGTTGACGCCAGCAGCAACATCATGCTGTATTCAGATGGACCAGGAGCCCTTTAACCTTCCCCTCATTACCATCCCTAAGTGGTGATAGTTTTAGATAGTGGAAGATCTAAACTCAGCTCAGGATTCTCTAAAACATGAACACATTTACTTTTTGACATCCTGCCCTCTTTTAATTCCTCTGGTACACAGGACGACTCATGGGTTACCCATGGTTCCCAGACAGTGTTGTGACCAACCACAGCACAGGCACTCCTGGCAGCACCAGTGGGAACAGGCAGGCGATGCCAGTCCAGGTTGAGGCTTCTGGGGTTAGGATTTCAAAGTGTGAAACTTCTGTCCTGTGAGAATTGAGGAGTGATCATAATGCTTGGGGAAGCAAATACCAGGCTAGTGTTCAACCTGGAGCACTTTCAGGTCACCCATAGTTAGAGCAGAACAGCCAGCGAGTTCCCAGAACTCTGGACACTGTGTGCACTCCCATGGGGACCTTGGGTGAGGAGAACAGGTCGCTGCCTGTCCAGGGCCCTCAGGGCAGAGAGGAGGGGCCTGAAGACTCTTCCTGGACCAGAGACACAGAGACCACCTCCCCAGGTCATCAGGGCTTCTCTATGAGAGATGAGGTCTCCACCTGCTGGTGTGTAAATGGAGTGACCTCTTAGAGCCTCAGTGGGTTCGCTCACTCCCTTCGCCTGAGCGGAGAGGAGTGGACAGGGTTTATGTCCTCTTCCTGGTATATTTAGAAATGACTGGCGTTGTCTAATCACTGACCTTTGTCCAAGGCCACTTTTGCTGATTATCTCTGTTTTAGGTACAGCCTATCAGCTCAGTTCAGTTCAGTCACTCAGTTGTGTCTGACTCTTGGCGATCCCATGAATCACAGCACGCCAGGCCTCCCTGTCCATAATCAACTCCTGGAGTTCACTCAAACTCATGTCCATCGAGTCGGTGATGCCATCCACCCATCTCATCCTCTGTCCCTTCTCCTGCCCCCAATCCCTCCCAGCATCAGAATCTTTTCCAGTGAGTCAACTCTGCACATGAGGTCGCCAAAGTACTGGAGTTTCAGCTTCAATATCAGTCCTTCCAATGAATACCCAGGACTGATCTCCTTCAGAATGGACTGGTTGGATCTCCTTGCAGTCCAAGGGACTCTCAAGAGTCTTCTCCAACACCACAGTTCAAAAGCGTCAATTCTTTGGCACTCAGCTTTCTTCACAGTCGAACTCTCACATCCGTACATGACCAATGGAAAAACCATAGCCTTGACTAGATGGACCTTAGTCGGCAAAGTAATGTCTCTGCTTTTGAATATGCTATCTAGGTTGGTCATAACTTTCCTTCCAAGGAGTAAGTGTCTTTTAATTTCATGGCTGCACTCACCATCTGCAGTGATTTTGGAGCCAAAAAATAAAGTCTGGCACTGTTTCCACTGTTTCCCCATCTATTTCCCATGAAGTAATGGGACCAGATGCCATGATCTTAGTTTTCTGAATGTTGAGGTTTAAGCCAACTTTTACACTCTCCTCCTTCACTTTAATCAAGTGGCTTTTTAGTTCCTCTTCACTTTCTGCCATAAGGGTGGTGTCATCTGCATATCTGAGGTTATTGATATTTCTCCCGGCAATCTTGATTC